>CAUYRH010060164.1:0-11451 GCA_963574655.1 Perodicticus potto | reverse complement strand
GGAGTACTTCAAAGGTGACTATAGTGAGGTATGCAGCACTTTTCCCAGGATGAATTAATGAACTTAATTTTCCGACCATGTATGTCTAATAATTATAAAACTATATGAAATGAAATCATGTTTATTTATACTTGAATTTTTTTCACTCAATTATACATTGTAAAATTTTATATCATTCATGTTATTCAGGTTGTCAGTGAAAATAACAATCCAAAATATCAGTAATGTAAGTAAGTACTCCAGTAGGCAAACCTGTGTCTTAATACTACTTTTCAATAATCTATATAACACATCAACTATTAGGGGTTCGTTTCTCACATTATGAATACTGCGATGACTGTAGCTATAGCAAAATATTGCACATATCCATAATTATTTTCTGGAGCTATTTCTGGTGGTATAATTATTGTGCTTACATGTTTGTGTCTAAGGCTTTTTATACCCAATGGAACCTGTCCTCTGGAGGTAACTAATTTCTGGTTCATAATGTGGTGTTTGAATAATGAGGTTGATATGGTTAATTGTCCTCTGGGATTTTCATTTTTATTTGATAGTTTTGTTTTATTTTGTTGCTTGTGAAGTTTTTTTATTGTCTTTTGTTTGTTTGTTTGTTTTTGAATGAAATCTTGCCCATGTTGTTACAGCTTGGTCTTGGTAACCTGGGGAAAGACTATATTCTCCACCCTTTCTTGGAATTAGGAGTGATAATATGATTTGTTTCTGGCAGATAACACGTATACTACATGTCATGTATAACTTCTGAACCAAGTTCTTAAAAGGATCGTGCTTGCCTTCTGCTCTCTCTTTCAGCCCTCCCTAGGTCTAGACTCTAGGAAGCAAGCTCTGACCAAACAGAATTGGAAATAGTGGAAAGACAGGGGGGAAGTGTCTCAGAAAACAGGACTTCCGTCTATCTCTATGCCTTAAGGCATATAAAACAATTGGCCTGGACTCATGAAAATTATTAGAAATCATTTAAAATTACTCTGCTGGAAAAATAACAATTGAGAGGAAAAGAAATAATTTGTTTGTTGGAAAATTTGAAAAATCACACTTAGAGTCATTTTTTAAGAAGAAAAGAAATTCCATTCTTTATGCGTCACTGTATTTCTCTCATTTCTATTGTCATATATTCTTTTTTCAATGCAATTACTTCCATGAGAGGGTGGAATTGATTTTCCCTCCTTTTAATGTGAGCTGGCTCTGTGATTTGCTTTGACCAAGAAAGCCATAGAGTAACATGATATGCCTTCCAAGCCCAGGGCTCCAGAGGATGTCCAGCTTCTGTTCTTGTCCTCTTCGAAATCAGATGGCATATAAAGAAGCCCAAGGTAACCTGCTGGAGAGGCCACAGGGATAGAACTGACATACCTTGGCTGATAGCCCCATCCAGCTGCCAGCAATGCACGTGAAACCATCCAGGACCAACTGACAAAGTGACCTGCCAACTGATCCACAACAGGGTGAACAAGTCCAGATGACGCCTTGAGGAGCAGAAATAAACTGTGCCTCTGCCCCAGTTCGGCCCCTATTGCCAGTCACTAAGTTTGGGGGTGATGAAACACTCAGAAATAAATAAATAATGCAGTTGATACATTTTTAAATTCATTTACAGCTTCTTTCTCTTTGTATGCCTCTTACCAAAAAAATTGATTGAGATAATATTTACTTGTCTGAAAGGGCTTCACTGTTGCTTAGGAGAAAATAACCTGGCTTGCTGTATCTTTGTCACCACCAGTTAAATGCACTTACTGCAAGGTCGCCTGCTGCCTTATGGCATAAATTGGGAAGGTTTGAATTTAATCTATGATAAGTCTTTGCATGGGGGACACATACTTATTTATTGGTCTAATAAATTAGAATATGTGTACAATAATGAAAAATTTAATCTATGGATTGATAAAGTCTGATGCATTCATTTGTTTTAAAGATTGGTTGAGTTTATCTAAAGATAACTGAAACTTGCTTTTGATCTACTACCAGATTAAAGTTTTTTTTTCAACATGGCCTAATGATCCTTTGCACCTGAAATTGTTTTAGTCTGACTTCTGGATGCATTGACATTTTCATAGGATGATTTATAATACTTCTGTGGAAATTTACTTATAATATCAAAACTTAAATTAGAGTCAATTTGGCAGCTTTCCAATTCAAAACCAGCTATACATAATGAAAATCTCCTTAAGGGTAGAGAATCATTAAACAAAAATAGCATCTGGTGGACCACACTGTTTGTAAGATTAGTAAGAAAATTCCTCTCTGCAACAGATAACCAGATTCACAGAATGCTCTATCAGGCAACCCTGTGTATAATACAGAAATGAAAATGATTAAAATCAATGTTATTCAGTACTGTAGTTCCTTAAAGCAATATAGTAATATTTACCTTCAGACATTTCCTTGTTCCCTTCACAGAGCTGTGAGAGTTAATAAATGACATGATTTTGTATAGATGAAATAAAGTAAGGCTCAGAAACAACTAATTTAAACAAATCCTTTTTTCCATCCTACATTTATAAATGTACTATTGTTTGAAAAACAATGAATAAGTTCTCATCACTTTCCAAGCTAATTGTATTTGAATATGGTTCTAAATAAAGTGATTAACTATAGTCCTCCTTTCCCATTTATTCTGAAATTAAAAGAGGTAGATATATTATAAACCAAGTTTTAAATCAGTCATCAAAAATAACTTAATTTCAAGTGACTAATCAGAACATTTCTATTTTATATTAAAATCATTTTTTATGTTTTGTTTTGTTTTTGGTTTTGAGACTTATTCTGTAATCCTGGGTGGAGTGCCCTGCTGTCATAACTCACAGTAACCTTATACTCTTGGGCTTGAGCAATTCTCTTGTCTTAGCCTCCCCAGTAGCTGAAACTTGGGACTATAGGCGTGCACCATGATAACTAGCTAGTTTATTTCTTTTTTCCCCTAATTTTAGTAGAGATAGGGTTTCATCCTTGATAAGGCTGGTCTTGAACTCCTGAGCTCAAGCAACCCACCCACCTTGGCCTCCTAGAGTGCTAGAATTATAGGCATGAGCCACTACACCCATCCCATGGAAAATTTCTATTTGTTCTTTCTTGACATCTTTTTCTTATTTTGACATAATTTCAGATGTATAGAATAGTTACAAAAATAGTATAAATAATTCATGTACAACCTTTCTCAAATTTCCTGTATTGTTAATGTTTTACCTACATTTTTGATTCTTCCCTCTTTAATATATATATTATATGTATGTACATATGCATATGAAGTCATACATTACTTAATGACAAAGATATATTGTAAGAAACGTGCCATTAGGTGATTTCACCACTGCAGGGACATTATGATGAACTTTCACAAACCTAGGTGGTACAGCCTACCACACACCTAGGCTATATGGGACCTGTCACTCCTGGGCTAGAACCCTGAACAGCATGTTAGTGCACTGAGTCCTGTAGGCAACTATAACACAATGGTAAGTATTTGTGTATCAAAAAAAGTCTACACATAGAAAGGCACATTAAGGGTACAGTACTGTAATCTTCCGGGCCCACCATCGTACATGTGGTCTCTCACTGACTCAAATATTCTCATGTGGCGCATGACTGTGTATACAGCATAATTTAACTAGTTCAGAGCGAGTTTTAGGTAAAGGATGACTCCTTTTCTCATAAATACTTCAATGTTTTATTTCCTAAAACAGGGCAATCTTTTTCATAATTAGAGCAATTATTTAAATTAGAAAGTGGATCTCTTTGACGTCTAATTTTTTTTCCCCCTAAGTGTAGCTCTCTTCTTCTTGGAGTACTTTTGCATATCCCTGTTATGTGTTCCCAAAGCAGCGTTCCTCAATCCTGCGTAATACTCATTATTTTTCTTTGAAACCCTCATCTTTACCCATCTCTTTAATAGACTATAAGCTGTGTTCATTTCATTTCCTTTTCGGTGTCGCACAATTCTTGGCACTTGATAAACTCATCATAAATATTTGTAGAGAAATATATTCCTTGAGATAGATACACTATGTCATTCCAATTTCTGCCCCACCAAGAATAAATAAAATCACTTATGTGTTTTTTCATTTTAAAATTTAGACTGTCAGAATTCATATAGATTTGAGAGTTTATCAAGGCATAAGCTACTCAATTGGAAGTAATTATTTTAGCATTTGAAAGATTAACTTTGTGATTTACTAGAAAGTCAAATAACATAAAGGATAAATTAATTACTTTATGTCTAAAAGTAATTAAAATTAATGGACATATTTATTGAAGGCTTGCTGTGTTTGATACTTATAAGTATTTTACATAAATTTGTTATTTAATCAGGATAATAAATAACATTTAATAAGTGTTTACTGTGTATTAATCCCTGTGCTGAGCCCATTACAAGGTTTATCAACTCTAATAGTAAAATGGCAAATACATGTGGCCCAGACCTTTGCCTAGACTTCAGACACAGGTGTAAGTACTTTAGACATATGAAGTCTCATTTATTCCTTGCAACATTATAATAGGGATACTATTATTATCCCCATTTTACAGATGAGAAAACTCACACCACATAGGGATTAAGTTCTCGATGAGAATAATCATGTCTTTTTTTAAAAGGAAAATATGAATCTTGAATAAACTAAATTACTTACCTATGTTAGCTTCCTAGAGGCACTGTAACAAATTACCACAACCTGAGTGGCTTAAAATAAGTATATTCTCTCACAGTTCTGGAGGCTAAAAGCCTGAAATCAAGGTATCTGTAGACCCACGCTCTTTCTGGAGGCTCTAGGAGAACTTTTTCGTATCTTTTTCTTACCCTTTGATGTTGCTGACAATCCCTGGTATTCCTTGGCTTGAAGACACATCATCCATCTCTGTCTGTGTCGTCACACACTTTCCTTCCATGTAGGACTGTCTCTGGGTCTCCTCTCTTCTTAGAAGGACTTGCTGGGCTAGGACCTATGCTAACTTTATCATCATGATTTACTCACATCTGCAAAGACCCAATTTTCAAATAAACTCACATTGAAAGGTATCACATGCAAGAACTTTAATTATCTTTTCAGACAACATATTTTAATCTGTAACTTTGCCCAAGGCCATTAAGCACATTAATGGCACTTCCAGGATTTGAACCCAGGCTCATCCAACTCCAAAGCCTATGGTTTAACCACCTTGTTACATGCAGCCTGTAAAATTTGAGTCATCTTTAGTTTGACAAGTTAACTAAGGTTATTAGCCATGAGAATCATCAAAACAAAAATATTTAATATATAAAATGATTAATGCACCATTGCAATATTTACTTAAAAATATACATGAATGTTTTAACAAAGAAAATACTTTAACTTCTTTGAACTACAAATATGAAAATCCACAAACATTTCAAATATACCTTTTACATTTGTAAAAATCTCATTTGTTTATGCTATTGGCAATATAAACACCATTATTTTACAAACTTTTCTATAAAAAAGTTTATTTATGCTTATTAAAATCTTTTTTTTCTTCCTCTTCTTTTCCTTTCCCTCACCCCCTCCCTCCTTCTCTGTCTGGTCTCCCCTTCCCCCATTCCCCACCATGTCATTAATTGTCCTCACATCAAAGTTGAACACATATGATTCATACTTCTCCATTCCTGTGATGCTTCACTAAGAATAACGTGTTCCACCTCCATCCAGGTTCATAAAAATGCTGCAAAATCTCCATTTTTGATGGCTGAGTAGTATTCCATGGTATACATATACCACAGCTTACCAATCCATTCCTGGGTTGAAGGACATTTAGGCTGTTTCGGCATTTTAGCGATTGTAAATTGGGCTGTGATAAACAGCCTAGTACACGTGTCTTTATAATAAAAGTTTTTTTTTCCTTCCAGATTGCTGCCCAGTAATGGGATTGCAGGATCAAACAGGAGGTCTAGGTTGAGTTCTTTGAGGTATCTCCATATTTCCTTCCAAAAAGGTTGTATTAGTTTGTAGTCCCACCACCATTGTAAAAGTGTTCCTTTCTGTCCACATCCGCGCCAGCATCTGCAGTTTCGAGATTTTGTGATATAGGCCATTCTCACTAGGGTTAGATGATATCTCAGGGTGGTTTTAATTTGCATTTCTCTAATAATTAGGGATGATGAGCATTTTTTTATGTGTTTACTGGCCATTTGTCTGTCATCTTTGGAGAGGATTCTATTCATCTCTCTTCCCCATTGATGTATGGAATTGTTGGGTTTCTTCTTGTGCACTAATTGAAGTTCTGTATAGATCCTGGTTATTAAGCTTTTATCTGATTCAAAATATGCAAATATCCTTTCCCATTGGGTAGGTTGTCTATTTGCTTTGGTTGTATGCTTGTTAAAATCTTTTACATAATTCAGCAAAATGGTGTGTTTTATTTATTTATGTAAGGTTAGTACTCTTAAAGATATTTATTTTATTGAAATTTCTATATTTTGCTAACTTTAAATTTAATATTTTCTTACATAATTTACATTTATGTAAATCCAATATATTTGTATTTAAATATATTAATAAACATTGACTTCTCTGTATTTTCCACATTTCATTTTACAACTAGTCATTATTGAGAAAAAAATTTCAATATTTATTTTATACTAGGGTAGCTGAATGTATTCATCTAGTAATTTTCATCTAGTCATTAGATCTTATAATTTTAATCTTAATTTTTTTTTTGTCCCCAGTTCTAAGACAGAATTTATTCTTCTATCTCTGACATGAAGAATCACATACATAGATCAAATTCTAATGAAAATGTTTTAGACCCATAAAGATGACTATTAAATTGTATCCCACTCATCTCCATTCACTGATTCCAACCGTTCTTCATTTGGCCAAATTTTAATTCCATCATGATCTGGTTACTATCTCAGGACTCCATTCCAAGTTGTTGATTTTTCTAAGTGTCTCTTTAGAACTGAACAAAGGGCATCGAGGCGTAACTCACACTTGCCACAGGAATTCCCATTTCATAAGACGTTGCACTTGATATTCTTTTAGCCCCTTTGGCAGCTACACCAGGGGGTATTTTACTCAGTGCTTATAAACCACTATATCATGATTATAATTAAAATGTGAAAAGCAATGCTTTAGTTAATGAATTGATATGAACTTTCTTATTATTCTAATTATCTTTTGTCATCTTCCAGAAAATTATGAGAATAATTTATTATTCTGTATGATTTTAAAGAGCTAAATAAATGTAAATAGACATGAAAAAGAACACACAAAGAAAAGATGAAGAGGTGATAGCATCCCCCTGAGGGGTAAGTGAAATAATATATAAAACCTCAGTTTTGATATTAGGTACAAACTTTAAAAACTTAATTTCATGAGGAAATAATAGAATCAAAAATCACAGGGGATGTAATGAATATAGAAAGACTAGGGCCCAAATTTTGGTTACTAAGCTTACATAAATGATTCTTCAGCTAATAAAGTAATGAAATTATAGTTGTAAATTTCATAATTTTTCTAACCTCTGTATTATAAGATTAATCTGAAGCATCATGTAATGAACAAAATACATTTCTTCTTTTTAAAGATATAATATGTTTCTACCTTCTCAGTCCTTATTTCTACAAAGAATTCTATATTCTGTGTACTTGAATCCTAAAGGTTTCAATATAATTTCACAGAGTATCTTACTAAGCTGCCATAAATTTATAGTAATCTCAGACCTCCTGCTCTTGAAACAAAAGAAAGGTCCAATGACTTGCAGTTTATCATCCGGCTTAATAGGTGGCTTCATCACCTCTCTAGCCTTAATATCGTTCCCCATTATCTCAAAAAAAAGTCCTCGATGTCCAAGAGAAATGTAGAGACAGCCAAGCTTTGACTTTGTAAAAACTTATGAACTGCCAATGAATGGCAAATACTGCATGGTCTGGAAAGCCAGAATGCTTTGACTGATGCCAACAGAAGCTAATAAGGTTAGCTTTCCCTAGGAATGGTACAATCTGTGTGAGAGAATAATTTAAGCTTATGGACTGTGGGATTTAAATTGTTTATTAAGAACATTTTAGTAGCAAGTGCCAAGAATAGGAAGAAAGATAAGCTTTGAAGGGAGCAAAGACCTTGTTGGCAGTGGCATCACTATGAAGCTGCTATTTTGCTTTTATGGTTATTTAATGCTCAATTATTTAAAATGCTTAAAAGACAACTCATCTGCTACCACAATATACCAGTGAGACATTAATTGTGTGTTTTAAAATAGCTAAAATTGGAATTTATTTTGTAAGCATATGGCTATATTCATGGAGTTCCCCTGTAGTCACTGTAAGACTGATTATCTCAATTGAGATTCAGCTGTGAATGACAAATATTTTGACACACCAGAATTAAACCTTACAATAGAATTGTCTGGCAGGTAATGACATCCAAACTTTGCCTTATTAATGGCAATTTGTTCTTTGTGTTCTGCAAACATATGTTCATCAATTAATTTAAGTCTCAAATAGTTGGCAGAATGGCAGGTGTACAGAGAACTAAAGAAACCAGGATGGAGACTTACCATGACCTTGACTATGAATAGAGCTAAAGTTTCAAGCCATTTACTTCTAAAATGTTTCCTATAAAATTTAAATAATTAAATATAGTAGCAAGCCTGCAATAGCAAGCCCTAGATTCTAGTTTCATACTATCACTAATCAGGTGGCCGTAGACCAACTTTTATAATTATTCCAGGCTCATTTTTCTAAATAGAGATAGTGGAATACCTATTCTCATAGATTCTTATTTTTCTAAGAGGTCAGGGTTCTAATCTCTTATATATATGTTCGTAAGAAATATATAGGGGGTCCATAAAGTTCATGTACAATTTACTATGTTAAACTATCTTAAATTGCACATGAACTTTATGTCCACCCTATACATATTTAGGCAAAGTAGATTCAGAAAGACTTGGTTTCTATCCTCCAGAAATTGCAATTAATGCCAATTGAACCCAAATCTGAGTTAATGTGAAGAGAAGCATATGATCCATATTGAAAAACAAAGTAGCTCCTGACTTCACTTATGACCAAGAAGAATTAATAGAGATCAAATTTACCCATATTTGGAAACAGTTTAAAAATAAAACAAATAAAATACATGGAACAATAATTTTCAAGATATTAGACATCAGATAATGAAGACTAGTGATCTCTGAGAGGTGGGAAATAAATGTGGTGAGCCCTCCAGCTTTCCTAACTAACTCCCTGGAGAAAGTTTCTGGGCCATGGCACAAAGAGAAAGACTCCAGTTATTCCAATAATTGTCATGAGTTGAGGCAATTAAGTGTGGGACAGGGGAAAGGGAGGAACCACATGCTGCAGAGAAAGATAGCAGCCAGGAAGCTAGGCACATTTGCCTTCTGAGTCCTGTGGTGCACGTTAACCAACTAAACATATAATATTATAATTTCACTAAGATCTCTGTATTTCAACTTTGGAAACCCCTCGATTCTGCAGCCACAACCTCATAGTGTTCAGTATGAAGCTGAGGGTTTTGCTTTATCTGTTTCAGACTGGCTTTGCACAAAGATTTTTTTTTTCATCTTTATTTATTTATTTATTTTTAAACAAGTGAACAGTTTATTAAGAACTAAACAAAGGTATGATGTGATACAGTACAAGCAAGACACTCAAGATAGGTATAATAGTACTACTCACACAAAAACTTAAATTTCACCTAAAAAAAAACACAAGGCAAAAGAGAAAGCAATTTCACTGTTATAAAATAAGATTTTTTTTTTAAGGACTCCACTTTTATCTCTGATATCTACTACTCCATTATCATAATAACATCTCTTCAGGTTTCACTGGATTTTAGCATAATATGTAGGAGACTTTTCCACATGGTGGACATAACTGCAAGACTTTGCCTAGATTCTTTTAAATCAGTTTCCCTTTCTCTCAGGGTCACTTTCATCACTTTTGTAAACCCAGTTTAGAGCAGTGGCCCAAATATGAAATGCCCCATTTATTGTTTCCTTTGGGAGTTTGTGTGTGTTCAGGAAATCTCTCCCAGATGCCCAAAACACTTATAGAGTAGCCAGGATTCCCTGGGAAGCACAATGACACCAACAGCTCTTCAACTTTGACTATCATTTCTGAATGGATCTAAAGTTAGCATAAAAGAACAGAAAGAGCCATAGAAAGATGTGTTCGTTGTTATTCTTTTTTAAGAAATATATAGTCACCACTCCCTTATCTCCAAATTGAGCCCAGACAAACTGCTCTCCTTTTGCCTGGTGGCAAATAGAAATCACTACATTTCCTCTTTTCATTTTAGGTGTAGCTTCCTACCTCTGTAACTGTTGCACATACAGTGGGTTGTGTTATATCAGCGGAAACTGGACCTCAGGGAGTCCAGATATTTTAAACTGGAAATGAAGCATGATAAGTTCTTGCTCTGGAGGAAGACTAAACTGTTTGCTATACAAATATTCTAGAAATATAGTCCAGAATGAAAGCCAGTTAAAGCCTTTCTTAAAGATGTGAATAAATATAAGAGATACATTGAGAACTGTTTCAAAGGAAACGGGGTGAAAACAGATGATTGGGGTGGGGCTAAGGTCTTTCTGTGCCCAGAAGAAGTGAAGGCAATGTGTACCTGTTCAATTATACTGAGGAATGTTGGAGACAGGAGGGGCCTCAAACTTCTGTGACCCTCTTGGACACATGACCAAGTTGTCATTCTACTCTGTTGCATTGCAGGAGGAGGTGTGGGATTCAGCTAATAATTTCACAGTGGGAAATAGAATTTGAAGTCACTTGTGGTCGGGGCGGTTTGTACTGATTTGAAGTACTGTGGTTGGTGTTTCCACTGCTTACTGTGTAAGTTGTATTGGAATTACTTGTGCTTCCTGATGTAATAATTGTCAGAGGGGGATTGTAAAATTAGAAAACTTTCAGAAAAAATATAGGAGAAAACCTTCATGACCTAGAGTTAGGCAAACATTTTCTTAGATTCTGTGCCAAGGCATGATTCATGAAAGAAAAATGATGAATTGGACTTCACCAATATTAAGAACCTCTACTGTCATGAAAAAGATGGAGATTTTGTATTCTTTGTTACAATTTTGATGGATTTGGAGAACCCTCTCCTGAGTAAAGTATCACAAGAATGGAAAGACAGGCATTGTGTGTACACAATACTAATTTAAAACTTGTAATTTAACAACAATATGAGCACTTGATAGAAGAATTCAATTGAATCCAAGAAGGAGGGAGTGGCGCAGGGGAATTGGTGGTTCTTTCCCAGCAGGAACAGTGCGTCCCTACAGCACACTTCCTGTGTCAGGGGCATAGCTACAATGTAGACTCTGCCTTACAAATATAAGCAATGTGGCCTAATTGTATGTACCCTGGTATTAATTAGAATTTTTTTCTTTTTGAGACAGAGTCTCACTTTCTTGCCCCTGATAGAGCTCTGTGGTGTCATAGCTCACAGCAACCTGAAACTC
>CAUYRH010060160.1:0-11966 GCA_963574655.1 Perodicticus potto | reverse complement strand
AAAGCTTTGTCTTCCATGTCAGAAATCCTTTCTTCTGCTTGCTCCATTCTGTTACTGAGGGATTCTACTGTATTTCTCAGATCTTTGAGGGCTACAACTTCTTGTCTCAATGTGTCAAAATCTTTGGTCATTTTGTCTTTGAAGTCGTTCAGTTCTCAAGACATCTTTTGGGTCATCTTTTGGATTACTGCTTGAAATTCTAATTCCATCTTTTCCTCCATTGCGCTGATCTTATTTTCTATCCAGCCTCTGAATTCAACTTCTGACATCTCAGCCATTTGCTTATGCAAGGGATCTTGTGCTGTATCTACCTTGTCATTCCTTAGGGGAGTTGATCTATTCTGATTATTCATATTGCCAGAGTTTTTCTGTTGATTTGGCCTCATGATTATTTTTCACTGTTGCCTATGACTGTCCTCAGAGTTGGGGAGGTGTCTCTCCCAGATCAGACCCTGGCAGGATCACTCTGTTTTTACTGGATCTTTGTAGGGAGTGACCCTGTGTAGCTCCTCTGGGCCTGCCCCACCCAGGGAGTTCTGGCTGCAGGAGCAGCTCCAGAGTGTGACATGCCCAGATCAAGCAGCAGGGTGTGGGATGCAGCACCCAGTGGCCTTTGCAAAGGGAGCCTGTGCCTCCAGCAGTTTCTGGCTGTGAGGAGGGCTCCAGAGAGAGGGCACAGGTCTCGCAGCCTCCTAGGTTCCTGGCCAGACAGGCAGGGCTTTCATGGAGGCAGAGAGGGTAGGGGAGGAGGCGGGTTGTGCGGCTCCCAGAGTTCCTGGCTTGGGCAGACAGGCAGAGGCCTGGCAGGTTTCTGGCGGAGCCCCTGGCTGGTGTGGGCAGCAGGAGAATGCCTGGCGTTGGGGTCCCCGTGGGGTCCCTGGCCACAGCAGGCCAGGCAGCAAGCCAAGGCCCGGCAGAGTCCCTGGCTGCTGCAAACAGAGGGCCAAGTCCTGGAGGGGCTGGATCACAGCCATGCGGGTGTCCCAGCGGGCAGCAGGCCGAGGCCAGGCAGGGCACAGATCACCCTGGGATGGAGTCCCAGTGGACTTCCTGACTGCTGCTGGCAGCAGGTCAATGCCCGGTGGGGTGCCAATTGGGGCCCTGGGGGGGTCCCGGTGGAGTGGAGTTCCTGTCCGCTGTGGGTGGTGGGCCTGGGGCATGGATGGGAGCCGGGCAGGAGTCTCAGCAGGGGGCAGGCTGAGGCCAGGTGGGGCACAGTTTGGACCTGGGGAGAGTCCCTGCAGCCTTCCTGGCCACTTCTGGCAGCGGGCTAAGGCCCAGTGGGGTGCAAATCAGTGGGCATGGAAGTCCCAGCGGAGTTCCTGGCCGCTGGTGGCGTGGGACAAGGCCCAGTGGGGGTCCCAGTGGAATTCCTGGCCGCTGCAGGTGGCAGGCTGAGGCCCAGTGGGGCACGGATCAGAGTCGCACGGAGGTCCTGGTAGCGTCCCTGGCCTGGGTGCTGGCTGTGGCTCTGTGGGGCTCCGAGTCTCTTACCGGCCAGGCCTCCTGATCCGGCAGATATGGAGAGTGGGCACTGCTCAAGTCCTCCTCTCTCAGTTTCAGCAGAGGTCAGGCTTCTGATGCATCAGGCAAGGTGGGAGGGGTGTTCTGGAAGTTCAGAATGGCGGAAAACTTTAGTTCAGTTTTTCTGCCTGAAGCTTGGTTTCTGGACGTCGCAGCTTGCCTCAGAGGTGACCTGCGGCTATCACTTCTCTCTCTCAGCTGGGCTCCCAGTCTTCAGCTCAATTGGGCAGTTTCTGAAGATTATCTTTCCTTTTGGACAGGAGCCTCTGTTGGAAGCTGCTTCCAGTCGGCCATCTTGCCCCTCCCTGCGATGAGTCCCAATTAATAGTGAGCACACAAATTGTTTGTTTTTCAATTCATTTTACTTAGAAGAATGATCTCCAGTTCGATCCAGGTTGTTACAAAATGTATTAGTTTACCATACTTTTTCATGTCTGTGTATTATTCCATGGTAGACATATACCACATTTTGTTAATCCACTCATGTGTTGATGGGCATTTGTGTTGTTTCTACATTATTGCAGTTGTGAATTGTTCTGCTATAAACTTTTGAGAGCAGGTGTCTTTTTTGTAAAGTGTCTTTTTGCTCTCTGAGTAAATACCCAGTAGAATAGTGGGATTGCTGGATCAAATGGTTATGTTGAAACTTTTAAATCCATATCATCTTTAAATACAAACATACAAAAAGCCTTGTTATAGCCACCATCCAGGACACCATTTGGGGATGAAAGAAGTTGAATATCAAAAGTTGTGGTTAAGTGTGTAAGTGCTGCACTTAATTCCTTACTGTTCATTTGGGCAAAACAGAATTCTTAGGAAGGCTATGAGAGATCTATGTAAGCTAAGAAATACATGTATTTTACAACCAAATGGAGGGAAGAATCCAATTAAATAATTTCCTAGCCCATTAATTGGCAAGCAGCCCAGCTGTAAGCTTCCCTGATAGAGCCATTAAAACTGCTCATAGCATCATGCCCTTTGAAACTGTTATTTAACCCTCACTGAGAATATATTTAAATTAAAATTTTTAAGTTAGTGTTTACAATGTTTATATTACTGTTTCTTTGGTTATCTTGTGATTAATAACATTTCAGCATTATTGAGTTCCTTTTGTCTTTAAGGGTCATGAAATAAAGAACAGTGTCAGTGGTGTCCTGATTCTTTAAAATTCCTAGCACAGAGAGATAGTTTTCAATTAGAAATTCAATTTCCTCTTTACATGTGGTTTTCATTACATGGCACCAGATGAGACATTTTCTAGCTAATTTTACTAGACTTTCCTAGAAAAACCTCTACTAGCTAATGTCTCTCGTATAAATATGCCCTTCTTATGGATTTTTCTCTCTCTCCTCTACATTGTAATCTGACATATCTATTTAAATTAAACTAATATTTGCCCCCTTATCTAGAGATTGTTAATAGTCATATTTTCTACAGATTTCTTTTAATTTCTTTACTTGTAAGTATGAAAAAGACCAGTTGTATCTAATGTATTCAATACTAATATGAAACCAATATATAAATCACTACATGGCCACACAATAGAAAACACACAAGTATAGTCTAACAGGGGGGACAAGAAAGTGGGGGGTTAGGAGGGAGAGTGATTGGCGGGATCTCACCTAATGTGCACAATGTGAGGGTGTTTAGAGCGCCCCCTGGGTGAAGGGCTCAACTACAACTTGAACTTTACCTTAGAATTGAAAACAATGTAACCTAAACATTTGTATTCTCACATTAATCTGAAATTAAAAAGACAAAACAAAACAATATTAAGGAAGGTGTTCATTGTTAGTCACCCAGTAGAAAATAACATGTAAAATGTTCTTGCCAAATCTAAAAACTTTCTGTGAAGGTGTCCAGCTTTTTTTTTTTCCTCTGCTGTATTTGGAAGAATAAGAGTTGTCTTTGGTCACACATTAAATACACAAATACTGATGAAAGCTGATTCACACACACACACAAAATGCATATGCATACTTTTTGTGATATCCAGCACCACATATCAGCAAAAAAATTCCTCACAGAATCAGCATATGGCCCACAGGCTGAAGGTTGGACATACCTGTGATAGAAAGTGTTCTCTTATTTTTCTGAGAACTGAGAAGCACATTTCCTACTCCAACTAACAGCTGAACAATGATATGGTTGACAACTTAGAATAGTTTTTCCACCACTCTAATATTTCTTTTTCTTCCTTCTTTCTTTCCCTCCCTCCTTCTTTTTGAATAATCTCTCTCTTCATCCTTACAACTTCCTAATTCACTCCTTTCACTTCCCTTCCATTCCTTCCTCTTTCCTTTTATATCTTTACTTTTACATTTTTAAAATACCATTTCATGTAATTTTAGAATTAAAGACGAGTTGTAGATATGGCATAAAGATTTTCCATATACCATTCATCTAGCTTCCCCCAAAGTTAACATCTTACATGACAATGGTACTTTTACCAAAATTCTTGCTATTATAGTTTTCATCTACCCCAAACCCCTATTCTAAGGTATTCTCTATACCTATTAATCACTACTGTATAAATGATTTGTATTGATGAAAATAATGCATATTTCACACAGATACAATGATATAACGTCCAGTCCACATCCTCTCTTTTCCCCTCTACTCCTTATTACTTACAGTGCATTTTGGTAAGGGGCATTTTTCTTAAAATTTTTCTCCAGTGTGGCAATCTCCTTAAAGGGGCTGATTTTAAAGCTTTCTAGTGGTTTCCTCTTACTCCAAATTTACTTCCTGGATTTCTGGAACCATTGCTAAACTATTCCCTTTGTCTCTAGTCTCAGCACCTCTAGCCAGCTGCCAGGATGATCTTTTTAGAACAAACATCCAATCACCTCATTCTCTGGCTTCAACTCTTTCCATGAATCTCGTTGACTAGAGGCATAGTTCCTAATCTGTACGTGAAGGTGGGGGCAGGGAAGGTACTGCAGTGAACTCACACAGGTACATGGTATATTTTAAATGTTTGTAGGAAACAAAGTGTTATTTGATATCTGTGGGACACCCTGTGTAGTAGCGTGAGGTAACTTAGTTTCAACATTAGATGGACACCTACATTTCTTTCAAGAATGTCATATTTTGCAAAGCTGTAATTTTAGTTGTTGCTGAAATTTACACTTGTAAAAAGCAAGTGTCACATGAGCAATGAAGTGAAACATGAAGGTGACAGAATCCAACTTTTCTATAAAGATGGGTTTTGTCCAAGTGCACATATCCATTGGAAAGTAATGTGACTATTTAAGGTTGAAATAGAAGTGTTGTTTTTTCTTTCAATTACCTTTTTCAAGTGGCCACTCAGCTTTTAGGGCATATTTCTTGAGTTTTTTTTTTTATTTACCTATTTAAAAATGTGAACTGTTATTTTGATGTTTCATTTGCTCTAGACTAGAGTCTCAGTGATAAGAGTTACTGAAACTAAGAACACTGAAAGGTTGGGAGAATAATTGGTATTTATATAGTAGGAAAGTTGTTAGAATTAAGAGATCAGCTCACAACAGCACTTAGAATTGTCCTGGGCTTACAGTAAGTGTTTAGAATATTTGGGACAATTAAATGCACAGTTTTGCTTAGTTAAACTAAAACACAGATTTAGAAGCTGAGAGCCTTAAGAACACTATAAAGTCCTAGTGTTCTTTGACTTAAGGTATTTTAGCTGGTAAATGGCAAAGAAAGAATTCAAAGACCTCTGAGGTCCTATCTCACTAGCCACCCTCTACTCTGCAAGCATAATCAGCAATTTCTATTATTCAGAAGACCAGTACTAGAAAGTTCTGATCTTGAGTAGAAAACCTTTTGAGCTCAATTCTAAAAGAATCAAATCCAGGAGTGTCTTTTTTATTCTTTACTCTCCTTTGGACAAAGATTGATTTGGTATTACCTTTGCGGAAATAGAAGACATAAAATACCGAGTTGTTTACCTTACCTTCAAAAGTAGGACAGTGTGGGCTGCATGTTGAATTCGTTCTATTCTCCTGTTGCTTTTGATTCTGTGTTGTCTTTTTCCTCCATAGGGAGGGTTCCATAAAAATACTTAGATTTATTCTGCAGGGGAAAGCACATTTGCCCAGTGATGCAAGTGCTCTGAGGGAGGCCTGTTGTGAGCTAGAGGGAGATTGAGAGATAGTAGAGGTGACATTGAAAGGTGTATCATGCGTCGCTACCGCGGTTTGCTCCTGGGCCCTGGCCAAGCAGTAATGGGGCATCTGTTTAGACTGTGAATTCCTACTATTGACAGACGGGATTTTAAAAGAGAGTCTATGATGGTGGAGTAAATAGGGGTTAGTAAAGCACAATATTGATCAGATGCTGCTGCTGAAGAAACTTAAAACCAAGAATCCTTATATCCTTATGTACCTAAAAAAGTATTTGACCAGATTATTTTGAAAGTCCTCCCTTTTCCGGTGATGATTTGGGGAACTGAATTTTACTATGGACAGGACCACATATTCTTTTTTTTTTTTTTTTGAGACAGAGCTTCAAGCTGTCACACTGAGTAGAGTGCAATGGCAGCACAGCTCACAGCAACCTCCAACTCCTAGGCTCAAGCGATTCTCCGGCCTCTGCCTTATAGCTGGGATTACTGGTGCCCGCCACAACGCCCGGCTATTTTTAGTTGCAGCCGTCATCATTGTTGTTTGGCGAGCCGGGCTAGATTCGAACCTGCCAGCTCAGGTGTATGTGGCTGGTGCCTTAGCTGCTTGAGCCATAGGTGCCAAGCCAGGACCATATATTCTATAACTCATATTCTACTCCTTGCACTTGGACAAGTTTCTGTCTTAGTGCATGAGTTTTTTGATCTGCATGGTAAGGCGGTGCTAGGTTGATCCACCTGGGTGTATGGAATGTGCTTCCTGATAGCATGCTAAACAAACAAGCAATGAAAACAAACTTTAGGATATGATACATCTTGTATTCCTCTTAGATATTCATAATGCACGTATTATTTTAAGGACTCAATATCCTACAACAAAGAATTATGTTGAGATTCATTTGACTCTGTTTACTAAAAGGACCTTTTTTTTTTTTTGGTGACACAGTTTACTGATATACTGCGGTACTCAAAAGTACCTCTAAATTCCAACTGTAAGCATTTTGATGCTATGTTTTAAAAATAATTTAAGAGACCAGAAGTGTGGATAATCAGCTCTCTGCTGAAATGTACCCCTCACATTTTATTATCCACAAGAGTCAGTTATATTACAGGTGTGCTAAGTAAACTCTGACCCTGGGAAGTCAAGTTGTCAAGAGTGAATTCTACGGAGCCAGACTGCCTGCACTCAAACTCTGCTTCAGCCACTTACCAGCCATGAGTGCTGGGGCAAGTGAAGACGCTTGGTGCTTTGTCTGCTTCATCAATTCAGTGAGCATGAGAAGAGCACCTATGACTCAGGATCCAGATCAGAAACAGACCATACACATGTAAGTTCTGCACAAACGCTATGCTGCTGCTATTCTTATTACTAAAAGAGGCTGCTGACTCGTCTTCTGGAGATACTGGGAAGGAATGAAGATATTCTTATCCCACATTTGTTCATGTATTGTACAATTTTCATCTCCTTAAATCTTCTCTCTGCAGAGTTTTCGTCTCCACAAATGGCATTAACATTCAACCAGTAGTTCATGTCCAAAATTTACAAGCCCTACGAATTAATCAGTTCTTTTTCTTCTACCTTCAAAACATATCTCAAAACCAGCTCTTTTGAGACTGTTCATTGCCACCATCGCAGTACAATCCCACACCTTCTGTTTCCTGGAGTCCTGTAATGACCTGTCGAATGGCCTGTGCCCTCTCATAGTCCTTTTATCAGAAGCAGGGACAGTGCTAATTTAAAACACATATCAGACAATTTGCTTTGGACTTCAGCACATGAGACTAAAATCCAGGCATCTAATCGTGACCTTCAAAGTCCCCACCTACCTTCCTAATTTCCTCCCAACCTTATTCAGGGTGCTTTGGTCAATGGACCTAAACCATAGAAAGGATTGTCCTTGGTCTTTTGCATTTGGTGTTCCTTCTGTGTGCAGTATTTTTCCCCCCAGATCTTCATAAGGCTGATTCCTTCTGCCTTGGATCAAATACTACTTTGTCGGAGAAACAGCCTTCCTTCATTCTAGGTGAAAGTAGTCCCCAAAACACTCTATTTATATTTTTTATTTGTTTACATATTTTTCCTTCCTCCTGCAGGATTATAATGCTATAAATGTCTACAGACCTTGTTAGTCTTGTTCACAGGCCTTTAAAGAGAAAAAACTATTATTATTTCCATGTCAAGGTATATTTGTTTAATGGTGGAATCCAGTCTTGTTTAAGGGCTAAAGAGTGCTCATCTCACTAGCTTGTTTTGAAGGTTCAAAGAGAAACTGCATGTATCGTGGTTGAGCTCAGCGCTTAGCACCTGGAAGCTGTTGAGTATCTGTGCTTAATATATTTTTAGTATTTTGATACTTCCACAAAACATTTTCCTATTTTAACTCCTCTAAGGCCCTGTGAGAGAGACTCAAGAGACTCCCCTAAAATCTGGAGAGAACAAATCAGAGCCAGAACTGGAGGCTGGGTCTGAGGGCTCTTGGTCCAGGAGGATTCCTCTCCCCATATTTACCAATTTCTTTGTAAAAAATTGTAACCTGTTAACCTTTAAGAAACGTTAGTTATATATTTATACTTAGAAAATTATCATCCTTTTCTAAAAAGAAAGAAACTATGACAAATTTCAAGTTCATGATGGAGTTAATTCACTCTCCAATGATCATTTAAAAAGTCTTTTATTATACATAGTAGCTAATCACATTTATATATATATATTTTTCACTTCTTCTAAGATTCAGCATTTGACATGAGATCTCATTCTATAGTATTTTTTATGATCTATCTACTTCAGCATCTTCATATAATTTTTAATTTTTATTTCTAGCCTTTGGATATACTGAACACTGTCCTTTTCCCTGAATGAGTAACTCCTTTTCTACCCTGTTACATAATGAACCAGCAAGATTCAGATTTAGGAATGTATATTGCTGATTCAATTGTACATATTGGAAAAAAGCTTTATGCAATGGATCATATACAAAAGTGTGGGTAACAAAAGTGTATGTATCGTTTAATGAATAACAATTAAGTGAATACTTCTATTTTCACTATACAGGTTGTAAAATTAGTACCCCTGACATTCTGTCTGCTTCCCTCTTCCATTACAGAGGTGACCGCATTCAAATTTGGTAATAATCATTTCCTTCCTTTTCTTTATACCTCTGGATAATGTAAGTTTAGTGTTGGCTATTTTTGTTAATTTGTAAAAATGGAATCACATTGTATTTATTCTGTGAATTTTCACTTTATGCGTTCAAGATCCGTCCAGGTTAATAAATACAATTGTGATTCAGTCACACTCACTTTATTACAGAATTCTTTTGTGTGAGTAACTCACAATTCTGTGTTATCTTGTTGATGGATATTTAAGCTATTTAGAGATTTTTGTGATTATGAATGATGTTTCCGTGGACATTTTCTTATGTCTCCTAATACAAGAGTGCAAGAGTTCTAAGGTTTATACTTAGAATTGGCATTACTTGTTCATAGAATATTGTCATATTCAGCTCTTTTATGCAATACTAACTTGTTTCCTGAAGCGATTACATCAAGTTATAGTTCCCTCTGGTGCTACATAAAAATTCATGGGGCTTTATATTCTTCTGAACATTGTCAAGAAGATTGTCAGCCCTTTAAATCATTGCCAGCCTGGCAGGTGTGAAACAGTTATCTCCTTGAGATTTTTTTGCTTACTAAAGAGTCTGAGCATCATTTCATGTTTATTTGGCATTCCCATTTCCTCTTCTGGGAAATGTTTATGCTTTTCTTTTTTTCCTCTGTTGGGTTGTTTTTGTCTTATTGATTTATGGGAGTTCTTTGTATATATGCTAGATATAATTTTGTATGCCGTATGTCCAGCAAGATTTTTCTCCCAATTTTTGGATTCTCATTGAATGGTTCCTCTTGGTAAATAGAAGTTTTACATTTTAATGTAATTGAATTTATCAGTAATTTTATTTACAAAAAAATTGCTACATAAAACATTCTCCATGATGGTGTCATAAAGATATTCTCCTACATTTTCTCAAAAATCCTTACTTTTCACATTAAAGTCTTAGAACAGGCCTTTTGTTGTTGTTGTTTATTCCAAGAAGGGATCAATTTTGTATGGATTTCTATATAAATTTGTAGTTATTTTGCATAATTTATTGAAAAATCCATCTGATCTTCACAGAGGTGCAATACCAGCTCTGTCATGTGTATATCAAGTCTCTATAAATACATGAGTTTGTTTCAGTCTCTCTCTTGTTTTATTGGCATATTTATCTATTTGTAGGTCAAGACCATAATCATTAGATTGCTATGGCTTTCTAATAAGTCTTTATTATTGCTGGTAGGGAAAATGTCTTCATCTCTTCTTAACCCTTTACTCCTGCATGAAAATATGTACGATCATTATTTCAAGTTCTGTGAAACATGCTATTGAGATTTTTACTGGAATAGCATTGAAATTACTGATAAATTTGGAGACTAATACCTTTATAATATCAGACATTTCTATTTGTAAACATAGTGTATTTCTCCATTTCTTTAGCACTCCTTTAGGGTCTTTCAACAAAAGTTAATACTTTCTATATAAAGGACTTGCACATCTTCATATTAGATATATAATTATGCATCCCCCGCTTTTTATTATTTGGAAAGGATATATTTTAAAATAGAATTTTCTAATATGTGCTATTTCAAAGCAACGTACTTTTATTAATTTTAGTAATGTGGCATGCTTCAGTTGTCTATTCATACAAGAATGTCATCCATGAATAACTGAAGTTTTGTTTCTTCATTTACAAATCATTTACTTGTTACCTTTTTCCTTGACTTATTGTACTGATTCAAACATCAAAGGTAAGGTTGATTGTAAGTGAGAGTGGGCAATTTTTGGTGCAATTTCAAAGGAAATAATTTTAATATTGACTATTGAAATGATACTTACTGTAAGTTGTTTTATAGATACACTTTATCAAGATTAAAAGGTTGTCTTTGATATCTTGATTTTTAAAGATTTTTATTATGAAGTGATGCTGAATTGTAAAGAATGCTTTTACCAAATAAATGGATATGAATATGTATGATAGATTTTTATTTCTGTGAATTGTCAATGTGGTGAATTGTGTTTCTGATTTCTAACGTACAACCAATTTTATATTCTTGAGATAAACACAAGGGGGTCATAATGTATTTGCTTCTTTGGGCATTAGTATGTTTGATTTGATATTTTAGTTGAATAAGTGTACATGTGTACATATATGTGTCTATGCACATATATGTAATAGAGATACATACGCTATGTGTGAGTGTGTGTGTGTGTGTATGAGATTAGGATTAGGGTTAGTCTGTTATTTTTCTTTCCTGGTTTTTCTTTGGTGTTAGTGACAAAGGTTAGACTCAAAAAATGATTTAGAGAGTGTTCCCTCTTTTTCTGCTCTCTAGGGGCGATAATAATTTGCAGAGGTTATTGGTGCCTTGAAAGTATGTTGAACTTGCTTGTAAAATGCTCCAGATATGATGTTTTCTTTGAAAGAAGATTTAAAAAAACTGTTATTGGAATTATTCAAATTTCTTTTAACTCAGTACTAATAATTTACACATTTCTAAGACTTTCTCCTTTTCACCTTTTTTTTCATATATGTTGCTTATAATATTCTCTTTTAAATTGTTATTTTTCATTTCTATTATGGATTATTCCTTCCTCTCTTTTTAAACTGTCAGCCTTTTAAGGATTACTCAGTTCTATCAACCATTAAAAATAGAATTTGGCTTTGTTAATGCTCTCTACTGTATCTTTATTTTATATTCTTTTTTCTCATCTATTTCTATCTTTAGTTATATGATTTTCTTCTGCCAGCTTTTAAAAAAATCAATTGTCCTTCTTAAATGGATTCCTTAGCCTTTTTTAGCTGTGTGTGTATGCGTTTATTTGTCTTACTAACTGCATTTTTTTTTTTTTTTTTGGTTTTGAGTTGGTTATTTCCTTGTGTTTTTAATTTTTTTTATTAAGTAAAACATGTAGATCATATATACATTGGTGCCTTTATGGGGTACAATGTGCTAATTTTATATACAATTAGGAATGCTTATATCACACTAGTTAATATAGCCTTCACCTCATTTGCTTAATTATTGTGTTAAGACATTTATATTCTTTACTTAATAGATTTGACATGTAGGCTTGGCGCCTGTGGCTCAATGGGCTAAGGCACCAGCCACGTACACCTGAGCTGGTGGGTTCGAATCCAGCCCAGGCCTGCCAAACAACAATGACGGCTGCAACCAAAAAATGGCGGGGCATTGTGGCGGGTGCCTGTAGTACCAGCTACTTGGGAGGCGGAGGCAGGAGGCT
>CAUYRH010060157.1:0-20312 GCA_963574655.1 Perodicticus potto | reverse complement strand
TATGGAATACTATTCAGCCATTTAAAAAAATGGAGACTTTACAGCCTTTGTATTAACCTGGATGGAAGTGGAACACATTATTCTTAGTAAAGCATCACAAGAATGGAGAAGCATGAATCCCATGTACTCAAGTTTGATATGAAGACAATTAGTGACAATTATTGACAAGGTGGGGGTGAGGGAAGGGGAGAGCAGAGAGAGAAAGAATGAGGGAGGGGTGGGGAAAGGAAAAGCAGAGAGAGGGAAGGAGCGAGGGGGGTGGGGTCTTGGGGCCTTGGTGTGTGCCACACCTTTTGGGGGCAAAACATGATTGTAAGAGGGACTTTACCCAAAAAATGCAAGCAGTGTAACATGGTTTCTTATACCCTCCATGAATCCCCAACAATAAAAAATAAAAAATAAAAAAAATAGCCAGGCATTGTGGTGGGCACCTGTAGTTCCAGTTACTTGTGAGGCTGAGGCAAGAGAATCACTTAAGCCCAGGAGCTGGAGGTTGCTGTGAGCTATGATGCCACAGCACTACCCAGGGCGACAGCTTGAGGCTCTGTCTCAAAATAAAATAAAAGCTGGAAAGTAAGCTTACATGTGTATCCATAACACTGCAGAAAGAAGTCCCGGAATCTAAGGGTCTAAATCACTTCTATAACTCCTTAGTTTTGCCAATGGTGTTTGGAAAGATATGTAGGTAATGTCTGTTACCAGAAAGAAAATAGCCTATCTACCAGATCATCACCAGCACAGATGGGGTCTGGGTTATGATGTGCAGAACATTTCTTTCCTTTTCCCACCCCATCAACATCAGACCATGCCATCCACCTCACTGAACAGCCTTTTTTAGCTCTTCTGCCTCTTCTTCCTCTCAGCCCCTCCCACAACTCCTTCAGCCTTTTCTGCCTCTATGTCCTCCCCACTGGGTTTCAGTTTTCCAGGTACTGGGCTTTGTTTCTGTCTTCTTCATAGATTTGCCAAAGCATAGCCTCCTGTGTGTTGCTGAGGAAGACTTCATTTCAGAGGTTGCAAACTGGTGGCTCCAAGGGTTAGAACAAGACTAAAAACACCTTTAGCCTTGGCCTACAAAATGCATTACTATTTTAAATTAGTTGCCATCTTTAAAAATGAGAAAATTTCTCAGCTTCTTTCCTTTATTTTTTGGTAGAGACAGAGTCTCACTTTATCGCCCTTGGTGGAGTGCCATGGCGTCACACAGCTCACAGCAACCTCCAAATCCTGGGCTTAGGCAATTCTCTTGCCTCCACCTCCTAAGTAGATGGGACTACAGGCACCCACCACAACGCCCAGCTATTTTTCTGTTTTTGCAGTTCGGGTTTGGCCAAGGCTGGGTTTGAACCCGCCACCTTTGGTATATGGGGCCGGCACCCTACTTGATGAGCTATAGGCACCGCCCATTCATCTTCTTTCTTTAAAAAATTAGAATATCTGGCTCAGCACCCATACCACAGTGGTTATGGCACCAGTCACATACACCAAGGCTGGCAGGTTCGAACCCAGCCTGGGCCAGCTAAACAACAATGACAATGGTAACAGAAAATAGCTGGACCTTGTGGCAGGCACCTGTAGTCCCAGCTACTTAGGAGGCTGAGGCAAAAGAATCACTTCAGCCCAAGAGTTTGAGGTTACTGTGAGCTGTGATGTCACAGCACTCTACCAAGGGAAACATAGTGAGGCTCTGTCTTAAAATAAAAAAAAAAATTAGAATATCCACATTGAAGAATGTGGATTCTTCACCTTGAAGAATGGCTTTTTAGGTTGATATGTGCTTTTTGGTTTTTCTCCATTCTTTACAGCTCCCCATTTAAATCAGTTACATTTTTTGCTCATTCTTATAGATATTCAAGTTGAGGATCTTCTGCCTTAGGTCTTCCAGATTTCTTGAACTAAATCATCCATGAGAGAAATAAAACTTTCTCTTATTGGTATTGACCAGCTCTCATAGTATAATATGTACTCATTATGCTTACAAAAAAAAAAAAACATCTGTTCCTTTGTTCTGACTTTCTGAAGACCTTCACACAAGGAAAGGAAATCTGATTCTTTAATAATTATTAAGTGAATATTTTCTTCATTTTTTTTTTTTTTTTTTTTTTTTTTTAGATACAGGGCCTGGCTCTGTTACACAGGTTGAGGGGCAGTGGTGCCATCATAGCTCAATACAACCTCAAACTCCTGGGCTTAAGCAATGCTCCTGCTTCAGCTTTCCAAGTAGCTGAGGCTACAGGCATGCACACCATACCCAGCTAATTTTTTCAATTTTTTGCAGAGAGAGGAACCTCAGTATGTTGCCTAGGCTGTTCTCAAATTCCTGGCTTCAAGCATTCCTCTGGCCTCAGCCTCCCAAAGTGCTGGGATCACAGGCATGATCTACCACATCCAGGCTAAAGTGAGTAACAAAGAAGACACACTTGTTTCGTCAAATCATCCAAGTACTGCAGAAGTAGTTATTATGTAATATTATTACTTACTTACTAATGTGTATTGAAACAAATGCATCTTCCACTGAAAAAGAAATCAAAAGTGTAGATACTGGAAGATCAAAACTTATAAATACTTTTACCTTTTTCTTTTTTAATATGTGGGTCATTACAAAAATTTTCAGATACACAAAAACCAAGAAACATAAAATCCACAAGGATGAAACAAATGAAGCCCTCTCAGCAACACGCATAAACGGAGCAAGATGAAACTTGCACAGGTAAATCAGAAAAGACACTGCTGACTGTTTCTTGGAAGTAAAATAATGGCCCATAACATAGTCTGTCTCAGAACTTTCATAGTGACTCAAATATTTTAGTTATCTAAGTAGCATCTTATCAACCAGCTTAAAACAATTAGCTTTCTAACCAATTATCTCATTTACCTTTCTACTCTAGTGGTTTGCCTTACACAAAGATAAGGGTTTTATAATAAATCAACTGGGCTCAGTGCCTGTGGCTCAACGAGCTGGTGGGTTCAAATCCAGCCCAGGCCCGCCAAACAACAATGATGGCTGCAACCAAGTAGTAGTCCCAGCTACTAGGGAAGCGGAGGCAAGAGACTCACTTGAGCCCAGGAATTGGAGGTTGCTGTGAGCTGTGATGCCACAGCACTCTATCCAGGGTGACAGCTTGAGGCTCTGTCTCAAAAAATATATAAAATAAAATAAAATAAAAATAAATAAATAAATCAACTGGATGAATAATCAATGTGTTTATGAAATTCCACTCCTAGAAACATAACCCTGTGAGAAACGAAAAGGCTGCCCACACTTCAAGGTCCTTTTGAAACAAATGGTCACCCCTCACCAATTTCTTGGAAGACTGAGAATATAAAACAATTCCCGTCATATTTTTCTATCACTGACTTTAGTTATTACCCTATTCAAAATTTTGAGTGCTTTATAAGCCAACAAGTTTTGTGGTCCAGTTTCAATAAGGAAATTCTTTTGTGAAGAAATTAGTAAATGACTTGCTAAAATATTATTTGAAAAAACCAACTTGCAAAGCCGCTTCAGTGGCTGGGCCAATAGCAACTTACTGAACTGAATCAATAGAGCTATGTTGGAGTAGTCAGTCAAAGATCTTCATTAAAATTGGCACAAAAACAAAAATACAGAATTCAGCATCTAGATGGCAAATAAACATTATTGTCATTTTCAAGTTGAAAAAGCATAATCTGGTTTCTATGAAGACACGGGAAATATTGGGAGAAAGGAAAATACTTTATAAGACAACTTAGATCTCAAAATAAACCACATGGTACAAAAAACGAAGTATGAGATCAGTCTCTGACACTTTTGAGTTCATTATTTAATAATAACAACTAAATTACAAAGTACTTTATATATGTCAGACACAGTTCTAAGCTCTTCCATGTGTATGTCAATTCATTTAATCAGCAAAAAAAACAAGTATCATTACTATTTTATTATTATATCATATTATGAGATACGTATTATCAGATTATCAACATTTTCATGTAATGCATGGGGAAATGAGGCACAGAAAGGTTCAGTCCTTCCTACTGGTCAGTGGTAGCTCGGAGGTGTCAATCCATCATTCTGGTCCAGAGTCCACAACCCCAACCCTTTCACTGTCCTCCCTCTCAATTAGTTCTTCAATTTTTTGCAAATATCTCAATCACCTAAAGCAAGCCAAGCTCTTTTTAAACTCAAGATAACAGATTTGGTAAGCTCATAGAAGAAAGTTCACTGCAAATTTCTAAAGATGACAGAAAAACCTCTTTTTGTTCTGATGTGTGACCCTTAGGAGCTACATCAGCAGCAAACCTCACAACTTTGATTCTCTTCACAACACCCCAGAACCAGGGAGCAGCACATGCGTATACCTGTCTCCTCAGGGTCTCAGTCTAACTGACTGTCCAGCAGCACAGAACGGTCATTCTGAATCTGGACAGGCCTATGAAATCACTCTTTTCTGTCAAGACTACTTCAGATTGGAGAGCAAATTTAAGCCTAATAAGAAAGGTTTTTAGAGAAAGAATATTATGCTGTGTTCAAGTGAAACTACATTTCTACTTAGGAAGAAACGGGAACTGTGGAGACTATTTTGTGCTCCTCAAATGCTGGCCTCAGTGTGGGGGGTCCCTAACTCTGCAGGGGGGTAGGGGTGAAGGCAACCCCTCAGAGACAGCTCTGCACACAGTAACACTGTCAGACCAGTTCAGGGGCTTCTGACTCTTCCCATCCCATCTCTTCCTTCCTTACCAGGACTCTTCCCCTCCCATCCAGGCATCCCCACGAACTGTGGTCCCAGCACAGGTCTCTGGCTGAGTAACCTGATTTCCAAGCACCCCTCCTTACTTCAGCTCCTATTTCCTGCCCTCCTTCTCAGCATAAGGGCAAAGTTTTAAAATCACCTCCTTGACATCCACATTTTTATTCTTCTTTTCTCTGATCAGCAACAAAAATGTCTTTCTACTTTTGTTTTTCCTGGGCTTTCCAACCTTCCACCCACTTAAAAAAAAAAAAAAAAAAAAAAGGCCTATGTCACTGATTTCTCCCCTAAAAAGTTTTCAGCCACATATAAATCACCAATCCAAGAAATATTATCTTAAACTTAAGGGTTTAATAAAATATATATAGCTACCTTGAACTTTAGATTAAATTTTCTTACTTCAAGAGAAGTATGCAAATTCCAAGTAGCAACTCGAGAGAAAAGAAAAATGAAAAAAGTCATTATTTTTTCAATTATTCCAAAGAACCTTATATCAAAGTCACTTTGATTTAGAAACTTCAAAGGTACACAGATTCCATTTGTTGAAGGGCCAACCAGTCAGCAATGTTGATAAAACTATTCTTATTCTTTGGAGCAGATTAACCTTGGATTTTAACCAGCCTACAACTTCTTAACATGCTCTTAGTTCATGCTCTTAATCAACCGCAGCCAATTCCTTTGCTCTTGAACATTATATGCTAACTAGTATTGAATAGGACTTTGTCACCACCTTGACCATACTATTCTGAGACTGGACTACATGTATTTTTATCTTAACTTCTGCCAAGTGCAATTTGTCTGATTTTATCAATCTATTTGGTTCAATATGAAAACTATATTGCAGAGAAAGACTAAAATTTACTCCTGTATTTAAACTTTTTTCTCTGTACAGCTTCCTTCTGCCTTTCCCTGCATATCTTCAAACATATGTTGATGTTATATTATATTGAAAACTTTTCTACCATTCCTGTTATTATTTCTGCTATTATTGTCACTCATGCCATTGCAGTTCACTTGATCATGCTTGCTTGCTTTCTTTTTTTTTTGAGACAGAGCCTCAAGCTGTCACCCTGGGTAGAGTGCTGTGGCGTCACAGCTCACAGCAACCTCCAATTCCTGGGCTCAAGCGAGTCTCTTGCCTCTGCCTCCCAAGTAGCTGGGACTGCAGGCGCCCGCCACAACACCTGGCCATTTTTTGGTTGCAGCCATCGTTGTTTGGTGGGCCCGGGCTGGATTCGAACCTACCAGCTCAGGTGTACGTGGCTGGCACCTTAGCCCATTGAGCCATGGGCGCCAAGCCGCTTGCTTTCTTTCAAGCCACAGCTATCCTTCCTTTGCTGCCCAGATAAACCAACATGTGATTGGGTAACTACTGCCTGTAATTCCCCTATTATATCTCCCACTGCCATTGTAGCTCACATTGACTTTACATTGCACATTGTCTTTAATCACTGTCAACCGCCAAAAGCATGTTTCAGCTCTGCAAGACTCTGCCCTCATAATGTAGGGAGAAAGCAGAAAGGAAGATCAAAAGGAAGGTCACAGCCATTCTGGCCAACTACAGACCCCAACCACCCTGAGCAAGAAAGGGAACAGCAAGTCCCCAGCCCAGGATCACCAGGGTGGGCAAGTTACTAAGCTGGATGCCTTGCAAACTGTTCGTGCTTACCTCTCTGTGACAGCAGTTTATGATTAACCTCTGTGGACTGACTTCAAGATGATGCTGGTCATGTACAGGGTGTTTGAACATTTAAAATTATTACCATTGTCCCGTAAGGGGCCCTCGTCCTGCTCCAGAGAGGACCCTAGTCTCCTGTAGAATAGTCTGTGGAATAGTCTGTCCCGTCTTCAATAAACTTCCTGGTGCTAGTCAGCGTGCTCTTCAGTTCTTCCCAGTGCGAAGCCAAGAACCCACTTGGAGAGTTCAGGGCACTTTTCCTCCCTTGCCTGGGGCACCCCCTGCATCACTCTGATCTTTACGTTTTCCCTTTTGTCTGACTCATCCAAGTCTGGGTTTCTGTCAGACCCACCTTGTTAGCCCCTACTCCCCTGCATGCTAGCTTCACGTTTCTAACCAACCCGAGATGTCCTAAATTCGCTATCCTATGTTTCTTCTCAAAGAAGAAACAACCCTCTGATTTTTAAGTATTTAAGAATCAAAACTGAGCAACTGCTCTCTCCGCACCACCCTTTAAACTCATCACATACATTGCTGAGCCCTTCACTTCCACCTGCTTTCAGACTCACCTCAATTTCTGCCTTTTCAGAAAGTCTTCTCCGTTTATCCCAGATCTTATGGTATTTCTATGAATGGCCACCACATACTTGGTTGACTTCTGCAACCAAATAAATGCTCAAAGCCAAACCATATCAGCTGCACTTGCATTTTCTAAGTTGCCCCAGAACAGGGCTCCATTCACAGCCCTCAAGGCAACCCTTCCACAGTAATTTACAGTCAGAGAATGGGCGAATCAGCACATGTCTGTATCTGGCAGTGGACTCAGGGCACCCTCCAGGGTAAAATTATCCACAGCATATATAATTTCTTCTAGCTCTACAACCACTAACACCCAGTAATTCCCATTCAAAAGAGTCTCTGTCTCTGCATTCATGGCCCCCCTTGATAGTATCCATACCAGCTTTCCAAGCTGGTATCTTTATTCATTTCTGCCCTCATCTTTGACCTTAACCATTGCACTCTACTCAGAGTGTTCTTATTATTTCTTTTTAATTAAAAGGAGTTCAACAACAACAACAACCAAAAAACCCTATTAAAATGTAAAGGAAAATATCATTAAAACGAGCAAATATAGCCCAATTAGTAGCAGAATCATATTAAAATTACAGATTAAATCCAAGAGTTGGTTTTTTTGGGGGGAAAAAACAACGAATCTACCAAAATAAAAAATTTAAACCACACATAAATGAATGCAAGAGAAGTAGAGAATACAAAAACATATAAGGCCATCATTGCAATTATTTTAAAGTACTATGCTGAATTCTATACCCATCCTTTTCAACCCATTTCATGATTAATTAAGCCTTAAGGCATCTATTGCATGGAATGAATTGACTTCTCTCCTATACTTCCAGGATGATGGTAATTATGTACTATCTTAGGAGAATTAAAAACACAGTTACTCAAATATTTCTTTGGAAACCAAATTCATTGAGATCTCAATAAAAGGACAATTTTTTGAAAAAAATATAAATTGCTTAAAATGACTTTAAGAAGAGGAAATCTGTTTGGAAGAAATCATAAAATAAATTGGATAGCTTTTTTAAAAATGATCTCCAGAAATGATTCAAAGCAGCCAGTTTTATGGGTATTCCTTCAAATCTTCATGTAATATAAGCTTCAAAAAATAGAAAAAGCTGCAAAGCACCAAACATATTTTAGGCTAAACAATGACTCATGCCAAAATTTGATGGAGAGAAGAAAACATTAAAGCCATAGTTTATCTCATTTGTAAATCAGATGCAATGATCCTAATTTTAAAAAACCTAACTGACTAAATTCTATAGTATGTTAGAAAGAATGTCTAATGATCCAAGTAGAGTTTATCCTAGATATACAAATTCAGTTTATTTGTCTGGGCATGGTGGCACTTACCTGAAGTCCTAACACTCAGGGAGGCTGAGGCAGGAGGCTTGCTTGAGGTCAAGACTTTGAGACTAGTCTGAGCAACAGTGAGATTACGTCACTACAACAAAAATTTTTAAAAGAACTGGGTTACATGCCTGCAGTCCCAGCTGCTTGGGAGGCTGAGGCAGGAAGATCTCTTGACCCCAGGAGTATGAGTTTACAGTGAGCTAGGACCACACCACTGCACTCTACCCCAGGCAACAGAGTGAAACACTGTCACAAACGAGTTTATTATTCAGAAAACATGTGTTAGTGCGATAGATCCAGTTGGAAAAAAAGAAAATTCAAATAATTTCAATCCCTGCTTTAAAGTAGGGAAAGAATAGCTCCTTAACAAGAAAAATAAGGCCTCTCTTGAAGCAATAGCCAGAATTATACTTTATGTGAAATACTTGAGACCTTGATGTCTAAAATATAAATAAGATGAAGATACAGTATGTTAGTGTTAACATTCAACATGGTTCTGGGAGTTCTCACCAATCAAAAGGAGGCAAACTTAAAGGTGTAGGAAATAAAATTTCCACCACTGGCATGGGATAGAATTATGTATCTTAAAAAACAAAAGAAAATCAGCTGAAAACCTCAGAATTAGTAAAGTTCGGTAAGACAGAGGATATGTATACAAAAATAAAGAGCTTTCCCATAAATCAACCAAAATTAACTAGTAAATACCATGGAAAAACATTCTGGTCTCAATAGCAACAAAACATCTAAAGTGCCTAAAACAGTGGTTCGCAAACTTCCTGATGCCATGATGCATTTTCATTATTACAAAGGGGTCGCCCCACAGGTTGAGAACCACTGACCTAAAACTAATTTTACTAAATAACATCAAGTATTACTGCAATAAACTGACAAAACTTTATAGAAATATATATAAATGGAAAAACCCACCATGTTCTTCCCTGATAAAAGTTGATATTAAAAGCATATCCTTCTTTCCAAATTAATGTACAGATTTATTGCAAATTGCAAATGCAAATACCAATGCAATTTTTCGGCTTCTCCAAATGATTCTAAGATTCCTCTGGCAAAAAATAAAATGTTGAGACTAGCTTTAAAAAATGTTAAGGAAAAGAATAATGAATGAGGACTTTTCCTACTAGATGTAAAAACTTTTATGAAACTACAATAATTTAGGTGATGTGGTAATAGCACAGGATTTGACAGATTAATAGGACAGACTAGATCGTCCTGAAATAGGACTAAAAATAAATAAAAACTTAATGAAGAATGATAAATGAAAAATCCCATGCCATAAAAATGCTGGAAATAACATTAGTGGATATAAAACTGATTTAAAAGCAATAGAATGTATCACCAAGGAAAAGATACATAGGTTTGACTACATAATTTGTTAAATTTGTATATCACAGAAATAAAGCTTATCTAATGTAACATCAATAATATTTTTCAAGGTAACAAAAATGTATCAGAAAATGCTATGAAAATATCTAAAAGCCAACTGTGGTCTTAGAAAAATATTTGCAACAATAACTGTACTGTGTAAAAGAATATTCACTTATCAATAAGAAAAATAAGCGCAAACCATGTTTCATTTCTTCTTGTTGCTGTAACAAATTACCACAAATATAGTGGCTCCAAACTGCATAAATTTATTTTCTTACACTTCTGGAGGTAAGAAGTCCAAAATCAGTCTCACTGGGCTAAAGATGCTTGCAGGACTAGTTCATTCTGGAAGCTCTAGAAGAATCTCCCTTTCACTGACTTTCTCGGTTTCTAGGCCCCACCTGCACCTCTTGCCTCTGGGCCCTTCCTCTAAGACCAGAGCTGACAGTGTAGTATCTTCAAGTCTCTCTCCCCTGACCTTTGCTTCCGTTATTACTTTCCTGCTTTGAGTCCAACCATCTTGTCTCCTTCCTATAATAACTTCTCCTGGATAATTCAGAATAAAGTCCATCAGATGTCCTTAATTTAATCACATCTGCAAAGTCCCTTTTGCCATGTAAGGAAATGTATTCACATATTCTGAAGATAAAATTATAGACATCTTTGGGAGGGCGTTAATCATTCTGCCACTCATCAATAGAAAAATGGATAAACAAAGGACAATATGCAGGGAAAATACCCAAATAAATGGCCAACAAACCTATGAAACACATATTCAATTTCACTAGGAGTCTAGAAACTGGAAAATAAAACAATGGTGAAAGATATATTTTGCCTAGCAATTGACAAACATTTTTCTAAAATGTAAATGTGATTCTGGTAAGAGCACAATCTCCAAACCACAAGGTGATATGTGTCAGAAGCCTCAAAAAGTTTAGGTCATGTACTCCAATATTCTTAAAACTCTTAAGCAATTAGAGATTTAAAATATACAACATAGATAGGACCCACAGTATTTTTAAAGAGCACTAAATTAGAAACTGTAACTAACAATAAGGCATTAGTTAAATAAACTGATAAGATTGTATGATTACATACCATGCAGCCATTAATATGAGATCTTCAAAGACTTTTAGTAATATTGGGAACATTCTCCCAATTTAATATTGAGGACAAAAAATAAACAGGACACAAAGCTGTATGTATCATAAAATAAATGCAGCTAAAAGGCTAAAAATGGTTAACTCAAAGTCAGGAGATTATGAGTTATTTTTATTTTCCTCATTATACTTTTTATATTTTCTAAATTTTCAATAATTAAAATTAATACTGTTATAATCATTTGTTAAAAGATAATTTAAACATTTCAAAGTGAGAGATGACAGATGTTGGCCATTGAGACTTAGAATTCTGAGCAGGATGACAAATAAAGTGTTATACGCCCCCAAATGGCAGCTCCCACACATCAGTCAGAGACAAGCCATGCGTGTTATTCCTTTCAAAAACAAAGCCAGCCAGCACCATGTGCAAAGCAGTATCTCCCAGTTATGCACCATTGCCAGGAAAGGAAGAGCACAGAACGAGTTCAAGCACAGAACCCCAGACTCCAAGCAGAAACAGGTTTTCCTCCCTGCAGTTGGGCCTAGAAAGGATTATGTGTATATAGTAGAGCTCTCGAGAGTCAGAAAGGAAGAAGTAAACAATATGAGTTTTAATTAAATTCTAACACAGGATGAAGAAACTAATTGGAATGGCTGAGGAATACGCCAGATAAACACATCAGACACAGCACAGTTTTCAACTTTTTTCCACTGGGCAAAAACAAATGAAAATTTTGATACAGGCTGGTAGAAGAAATACTCAGTCCAAATGTGTGTTAGGACTACCTGAAGCTATTTGTCAATAAGCTAATAGAAAGCTTTATGATAACAGGATTTTGTTTATTTTACTCTGTTTTGTTCATTGCTATATGTCCCTTGCCTGAAATAGAGCCCAGCACCTGGTAGGTACTCAATAGATAATTGTTAAATTAAAGTCACATGAATAGAATTATGCTAAACCTTTATAGTCAATCTTTAGGTCAATTGGCCTATCACTTACAGGATTAGAACCCGTAACCAATCAAAGCCAGCTCTGAGGAATTAATGAACACATCTTGTATACTGGAGCCTCTATTACTTCAAGGGAATCCTTTGTCAGAATCTGGAAAGAAAATTAAACCTCTTCCAGTTCAGGCCCTCTTTTGAGCATGAGAGAACTCATATCTCCCAGCCTGAACTGAGCTACCCAAGGACACACCGCTAATTGATATAAGAACTGAGTTGCTGCTGCCTAGCGGTCTCTGTTCCTCACACAGACAGCAAGTTCAGATGGGTAGAATCACATTTCTTTGGGCCAGCTACATGGCTCCTGTATATCTCACATTACAAAATATGACCACTCCCCAGGTTGCACCTGCCGTGTTCACATTGCTCACTGTAAAACTTAGTTTAGGTGGCATTACTTTTTTCAAGGCTAATGGCAAAGATCCTTTTTTCAAATCAGTTGCCAACTGATTTTGAAATCAGCTCAAGGAACGTCCTCTCCCAAGACGCTGAATATTGCAAGCCCAGTAGACTTCCTGCTCCTTGTAATTGCGTTATTCATCCTTGAAGTCTCTGCATTTGACATTTTGCCATTGTCGGCTCATTAAATAAATTACTTATTAAAATAAAAGAGCACCCTGCAGTAAGTGCCTGGCCTGCTGACATCCAGCTGAGGAATGATTCCAATAGGTTTTCAGTGTTGTCTGATTGTACCGAGTCAGCTTGGCTGGAGCAGCCAGCCCCCAAGCATCTCTGCAAGGCTGGGGGCACACAGAAATTGAGGGCATAGGTACATGGCAAGGCCATCACTGCTTACAGTGAAGGGAGGCACTTTTACAAATTGAGGGCCCAAAACATACTATTATGCTATTGTAGACTACTTTCTGCTCTTAGTACAAATCTGTAATTTAGAAATTACCTTTCTTATATTCAAGAGAAAGACCTCGGCAGGTAAATTACCAGGGTATCTCACAGATAGGAGTTGACAGCAGCCCACCAGAGACAGGATAACACCATTGTGAACAGACTTCAAGGCCAAGGGAAGACTTGAATTCCCTCTCCTCTCACATTGAAAATTTCTAAAACTAAAATATAAGCAGCAAATATATTTGAAACATGAGATGCGCCCCACCCCATTTCACCTGTTCCTCTGAAATTTGAAGCAGCACATGTAGATTTCTACGATCCTGTGCAAGGAAAATTGTAGCAGATAAGGTCTTAACTGAGCTGGGAGCATGATAAATATTTTCATGGACTGCTGAGTCTCACTAATTAGATACTTTAATGAAACTTGAGGTTTCTCAAGTTTTTTCTAACACCCTTTAACCCTCACAACTTGTATGGGTAATTTATCACACAAAAGAATGTGAGGTCTAGGAGAATCTATGTTTTTTTTCAATTTTCAAACAGAAGATCCATATGTAAAGTGATAAAAGTCTCCTAATAAAGAAAGGACCAGTTAAAAAAAAAAAGACCAGTTCCTTTTTCCTGCTGCCTTCAGAACAGCTGATAAAGAGTATTTCTTCTCAGCGTTCACTCCACATGAAATTAACATTAATTGAACATTAAGTACTAAGGAAAAACCCGCTAGATCTTTCTCACTTCTCCCCCACCATCCTCAGCCCACCATTCCCTCTGTTAACATACTAGGCGGCTTGAGGCTCTGTCTCAAAAAAAAAAAAAAAAAAAAATACTAGTCGGAAAGATGTCTTCTCCTATTGTACCTAAACAAATCAGCGTACAGGGAAGTGATTTATCATTCATGAAAAGCAATCAGATTGCTTGGGGCCGACAGCTGTTCCCAAAATGCAGCTGAGAAACAGACCTTTGGCAAAGTGTAAAATTTGGAACAAAATCATATTACTGTACTTCAGCTGGCAATAAAAGAGGCTGAAAGTGAGTTTAATAAACAAAATACCATGGATCCTGAAATGTATTGGCTAGTCTACTTTTATGAACAAAAAATGGTCATTTTTCCCCCCATTCTTTCTAAGTTACTTTCAGTCAAACAAAATAGCTAGCGAAAGAAAAATGCTGTCTTTGGGATTTGTTTTTTTAGGATTTAGGTAAATTTTTGGTAAAAACCTTTCTTCTCCCCCATCATGAGTCATTATGGGAAACAGACCCAAGAGGGGGAAAAAGTGATGAAACCTGCACAAAGGTTAAAGAGAGACACAGCTTTTACTAGAAAAGGAAGAATTCCAGTATACTGTGGCCTCTGAGACATAATTCATTTCATGTCCCATGTCAAGAACGCCTTCCCATATCTCTCTGCTTGTCTGAGATCTAACTGTCCTTTCAAACAAAATATAGATCCTCATCTAACCTCCCAAATGCTACAATTCTGAAATGATTTTGCTGACTGCTCTGCCCCTCAATGATCTCACCTTCCCTTGAACTCTTGTAACATTTCTTGCAGCAATCACCCTCCCTTCTCCCTTCTCCATGGCCCCTCATCTCTAACCTCTCTTTCTTTCCCCATCCCAACTTCCATTTAATCACATTGAACCCCTCGCCCTTTATCCAAAGCAAAATATGTTTTTTTCATACCTCTGTGTTTCTTTAAACATGGATTCCTTGGCAAAGCAATATCCTTCACCTTTTCTTCATGGTCAATCATATTCAGTCTTTAGGATCTATTTCATGTCTACATCTTTCTTCACTTGATAAACATTCAGTGAGCTGCTTGCTGATTCTCACCCTGAACTAGTGGTTTTGGATAAAGATACAAAAATAAAGACATCCATATGTTGTTAGTAATAAAGATCCAAATCCTTACCTTGTTCCAAAAATGACTATGTCATGTGGCCCCAAGCCACCTCACGAGCTGCCACTCCTCCCTTCTTTGTGGCTCCAACCACACTGTCTTTCTCTTATTCCCAATCCCTCCAAGCTCAGGACATCATATGCCCCAGGTCCTCCTATCGTGCACCCATGTTTGACCAGTTACTCCTGCTCTGCCTTACGTCTCAACCCTTGCATCTCAGGAACATCATTTTCAAGTCTTTTGATAAAGTCCAGTTCTCTTATTAAGCACTCTTACTGCACCATGTAAGTCTTACCAAAATAGTAATGAAAGTTCTGGCTCGGCGCCTGTGGCTCAACGGGCTAAGGCGCCAGCCACGTACACCTGAGCTGGCGGGTTCAAATCCAGCCTGGGCCCACCAAACAACAATGATGGCTGCAACCAAAGAAAAAATGGCCAGGCGTTGTGGCAGGCGCCTGTAGTCCCAGCTACTTGGGAGGCGGAAACAGGAGACTTGCTTGAGCCCAGGAATTGGAGGTTGCTGTGAGCTGTGATGCCATGGCACTCTATCCAGGGTGACAGCTTGAGGCTCTGTCTCAAAAAAAAATAAAATAAAATAAAATAATAGTAATGAAAGTTCTAATTTTCCAATTGTTTATTACTTCTACAAAGCTACAAGCTACATGTAGCTACATGTTCGTTGACTAGTAAATTCTCAGGACCTCTTATAGTGTCTGTACATGAAAATATTCAGTAGCTATTTATGGAATAAATATCAAAAAATTAAATGCATGAAAAATTTTCAAAAGGTCAGTAGGTAAGACGACAACAATGCTCTTGCTTATAGATGGATATAGGGAGCTGTGTATGATACGGGCCCGCTGAAAACAAACCTGAAGGCCACTGACAGCTTTTATGGAAACAATTGCTCTGATCATCAGACAGTAAAGTCAGATTGACATTGGCCAAAGGGTGAATGGGAAGTGAAGCAGGGACACAATAAGTGAAGACTCTCCTTTTAAGAAATTGTATTGTGGGATGGCTAGAGAGATCTAGATTGCAGAGGATTTCTTTTATGAGAGGCTGAAAAATATATATGTGCTGATGGAGAAGAGTTAGAGAGATAAAGAGATTGAATAATTGATGGATCTAGATCTCTGAAAATCTAGAGGGGGATAGGAAATGGGACAGAGGAAAGAACTTATCCTTAGCATGAAGAGGAAATTCTCTTTTATTAAGTAGAAGAAACAGATGTCAAAATGTGTAGGAAGCAACATTTATTCCACAAATATTTATTGAGCATGTACAATAAGTCAAACACTTCTGTAGGTTAGACTGGTAAATAAAGCAAACTATCTCATGACATTTATATTCCAGCAAAGAACAGACATAAGATATAAGCAAATTACACAGTATATTAGAGAGCAATGTTTTTAAATGTGTATGTGGCGAAAGTGGAATGAAATTTTAAATAGGGTGAGCCTTATTGAAAAGATGACAATTAAGCAGACAGTGAGTTAGCCATGCAGATATCTGGGAGAAGAGTGGTCCAGGTAAAGAGAATAGCTAGTTCACAGGCTCTGAGGTGGAAGCATGCATAGCATTTAAAGGGCAGACTAGAAATTGATGGCATTGCATACTAATGGCTCTTCGCAAAGCGCTTCTAGAACTTATCTGCTGAACAAAGAAATGGAGGCTGTGTTGAAGAAAATAGTGAGTGTTTGTCTAAGTTGTTATTGAAAACAGAAATCTAAAAGATTCCTGGCAGCACTGACAATTGGAGAGCAGTCAGGAGGCCATGCATTTGCGCTGGCAACATTTCCATTCCATAGCCCAGACCTGAGATCCAAGAGGGCAAATTAAACCTATCTAAAGAGAAGACAAAATCCAGAAACTGGTGAGAGAATTATTCCCTTGATGAACTACAGGGTTGGAACATAAAGGAAGTAGTGCCAAAATAAAACAAGTGCACCCAGAGAAAAAGAGAAAACCTTCTCACTTCCACAAAGTCTCCCAAAGAGCTACCACCCTGTCTTGTGCTTCCATCACAGGTTCCACTACACCAGCTACCATGATAATGATGTCACGCTCAAGTATGTCCATGTGTAAGAATATCCTATTCTCCTCTTGCTCTCCTGTTAGGCTTTTCCCAGTGCCTGATCAAGAGTAGGCACTTACAATGCATTTTTTGACTTAAATAATAAATAACATGCCGTTCATGTTTTGCTACCAATTGTAATTATTTACCTTTTCATGTACATGACTATCTTCTCTACTATAAGTAGTAGTATGTAGGTTAAATGAAAGAATTATGCCTTGTAGTTCATTGTAGCCCTAGAAGTACACCCAAGAAATAGAAGAAACTCAATAATTTTTTGTTTTTGTTGTTGAAGGGGAAAAATGATTAAGACAGTAAAGCAAGGTCAATTTCTAGAGTTCTCTTTCCCTGAAGCAATCATAAACCTGTAGTTGAATAATTGTAAAGTTTTGAGACTACAGCAGAAAAAAAATGATGTAATCAGAAGAACCACAGTGACAAGTGTTGAAAAGATGATCCTGGAGATAAATGACTCCTGTGTCTCCCACATCACCAAGCACTTCCAGAAAATTATTTCCCAGGATAGCACCATCCCTGGGGTTAAGAAGGGCATTTTACAAAATCATCACAGCTTGATGGAACTCTCCTTCAGGACAATGAGTCTCCAACTATAGTATGAGAATCCTGGGGGGAATTGAAGGAGATTCTGGAAATATGAGAAGCACCAGCGTAAACAGCCTTTTTTTTTCTTTTTTTTTAATTTTTATTAAATCATAATTGTGTACATTAGTGCAATCATGGGGCACAATGTAGCAAGGAATACTATGAAGCATAAACAGACTTTAAAAAAACACTTCTAGGTATCAAATTAAACCACATTATTAATATCAAATGAATTTAAAGTATCTGAGGAAATATAACATTAATTTTGAGTAAACTTTAATGGAAAAAATTAAACTGCATGAAAAGTAAGCCAGTTTGGCTTCTGCTCCTATACCTGGTACATGATGGAGGGATTGGAGTTAGGGAGGGCAGAGGGTGGGTGTTCAGTGTCAAATTCATCTAGCACTTCACTACATGAATTTGAAAGGTATTGTATTATGGTTACTAACTCCTTGGTGGTCTAATTAAATATCAAGCCACTTCTTAAGTCAATTGAATTTTTAAGGTCTCTTGCTCCCAGAGTACCCTATGAAGATACCCACTCCCGTGACAAGTGTCTCCCTTTCAATAAACATATAAATTGTCTTCTGTGCTCACATACGATCTTATGCGTATATAGGCAGTGCAAATCAAATAAACACCAAACAACACATTTGCCCTTAAAAAAGTATTACTTTCATTTACTTGGATCTCCTGAAAGCTTGAACTAAAATGTTGATTTTGTTAACTTAACGGAGATGCGGGCCAAGAGCCATACATTCGCTGTCCTAATTGGACAAGAAGGACTAGATTTCATGTTTCGGCATTAATGCTGCAACTGTATTAAACCAAGTTGTCAGTAGGTTTTTCTCTGCTTTACATGTTGATTTTCTAGCTCTGAGCTCATAGTCTTACAGCATATGAGTGTCCTCTGCTATAAGTTTAAACTGTACTTCACACTATGGGTATAAATTATAAATTAAAATATAATTAGAAAAATTAACTCTCTGAGGTGAAGAATAAAAAGGAAGATGGACAATTCTCTTTCATGTTCACAATCTATGTTCCCAGAACCATCTGTGGCTCCCCATCAAAACACTCCCACCCCCAACCCCAGAAAAGGATCTGATAAGTACATGTTCTAAAGTGATTTTATCTGCTCAGAGGAAAAAGAAATGTTTAAAAGAAAACACAGTGAAAGAGATTTACAATGTAATTTTTCTATTTAATGTCCCACCAAAGCCAAGAGTAAAGAATAAAAAATACCTGGGGACAACTTCTTAGAAACTTATAATTAATTTATTATGCTTATTCTCAAACTCCTGCTTTCCCCTTAAAATATTTACATCATTAAAATTCAATATTCAAACATATATGTAGATTTATCCAAAGTAAATTAAATTTAGATGAGTTTGCATTTATGTTTCTTTAATCCACTTATGTATTTATTATTTGATCATCAGAACATTAGCTAATGATTTCTAAGGATTGGACGGTAAAAGTAGGCTCTTTTAGGAAACTCATGAAGTTTTTTCCTTCTTACTATCTTGGATATTTGAATGTTAGTCATGCTAATCAGATTACTTTATCCAATTGGCAAATGAGCCACTTTCATAGAAAGAGCTGAAATGTATTTAAAGGAAACCAAAGTAAACTTTAAAACTGTTCTCATTGATCCTAATATGGGAACAATTTAAAGTCAATTTTGTGTTAGTTTAGATATTTTTCAATCAGCAGGATGAACTAAATTATTCAACAACAAATACTCAGAAAGTGTTCCTCTGCACAAATCCTTGGGTTAAGCAGTCAAGGCACACAGTCCCAAAGATCTCCTATCCAATTTCCAGTTCACCCTAAGATTTGGTTTCTCAAAGGCCACTTCCTTCACGCCTTTTGTCTCTCAAAAGCCCACAGCAAATTTTTCAAGGATTTTCACTGCCAACTGCCTTCCCTTAGTCTTAAGTACACTTCCTCCCAGCATCCTGTGTGTTCACTCAGTTACCTTTCCCTGCTTCAGGTTTACATAGCGGGGTTTGCTACCAGGTACCTTCTTCTTCGACAAGCACAACATAATCTTTACAGCTCCCACAAGAGTCTAGCAAAAGCCCAAGCTATTTGGAAGGAGTCTGTGTGTGTGTTCAGTGCAATTTGAGTTACAGTCCTTGGCTTTGATTCTCCGCTCTCCGCGCAGCACCAAATACAAAGAGACAGGTGGGAAGCCTATACAGTTAAGCTAACCTTCTCCATGTAATTTCACTTGTATTATTTCAAATTGGATTTCTATTTTAATATGCATTTACATATTGGTTATTGGGCCCACAAATATGCCTCTGAACCCCTTTTCCCCATCATCAAGGAAAAAGTAAAATAAAATAGATTTTGACTGTCGGGGCCCCTATGTCCTGGTCTCGGTCACCGCAGGAAGGAACCAGGCGTGACATGGATTTGAAGTACAAGCTTGTGGGAGGCGAGCTAACCTTAGTTGCAGGGTAGCCCTGAGCCCCCTCCGCAACAGCTATTTAGTAAACTATACACAACAGGTGTGGAGAGTTAAGGTAATTGACATAAACAGGTGTGGAGAGGTCAGGTAATTACATATGATGGCTTCCTGCGTAAGGATTGCCACGTGCTCTCCTCACGTTTTCTTTCCCCACAACCCTCATGAAGAACTACTAAGCATCAATGTTTGACACATGCTTACTAGTGAGTGACCAACCTTATCTCATTCCAGAACACTGAGTTACTTGGGGGATTGCCCCCAAGTCAGGAAACGTCTCTAGGCTTGCCAGGAGACTGTCCTGTTCTCAGCGTTTCCTTTTAATGTGATAAGAATCAGTAACTATCCTTTGCAAGCATGGTGTCCAGTCCTCTACATTTGACACTGATGAATTTATTTGTATTTATTACAGCATGATGTAAATTAGATGCAAAAGAACCCTCCAATTAGGAATTATAACCAGAGTATAAAGTCTAACTCCTATTGACATGTAATATGCGTAATGTGCCACAGTTTAAATCTCACTCAGCCTCTTCCTGTTCTGTCCTCAGCCTGACGCTGCCAGACTCTAGTCAGTTG
>CAUYRH010060156.1:0-24137 GCA_963574655.1 Perodicticus potto | reverse complement strand
AGTAATTACTCTCTCCACCCAAATAAGCTTGATTATTCTGCAGAAGTGATCAAAGCTAAAATGCTGAAGAATTGCTTAACATTTTCAGATTTCAGGTAACTTTCAGATTTTCATTTTCTACTAATTTTTCATGTATCATTTTTATGAGGAATTGTATATAAACTAGCACAAAATTATCTTCTGTTCTTAGATCTGTACCTTCATAATAAAAAATTTTCACCCCTCCCCCCAAAAAAAAGTATCTCAAGAATGGAAGAAAAAGTATCCAATGTACTCAGCCCTACTATGAAGCTAATTTAAAGGTTTCATATGAAGGCTATAACCTATCTATAGCACAAGAATATAGGAAGGGAGGGGAGGGGAGAGGTTGCAGTGGAGGGAGGGTAACTGGTGGGACCATACCTATGGTGCATCTTAGAAGGGTACAGGCAAAACTTACTAAATGCAGAATACAAATGTCTTCATACAATAACTAAGAAAATGCCATGAAGGGTATGTTAAACAGTTTGATGAAAACATTTCAGATTGTATATGAAGCCAGCATATTGTACCCCTTGATTGCACTAATGTACGTAGCTATGATTTAATAATAATAATAATAATAAACAGAGTTCTTGGAATTTGAAGATCTGGGATCCATAATTTTAAAAAATCTCAATAATGGGCCATATTAGTGTGATTAAACTTCACACTTGGAAAAGGTAGATATTAAAGAAAGAGCAAATAGGCATGGAGATGAGAAGTTTGAGAGAAAAGTTAAGACTTAGGATGGAGATCCAAGAATTCCAACAATCAGAAGCAGAGGGTGGAGAGAACTGAGGGCAGGTGTAGCAGACAGTGTTAGTTACCTAGTTGTCTCCATTCTCCTTGCCACAAATGCCTAAGCTTAACTGTGCTTATGGCTGCACATGATTAACAGGTTGTATTTTTTATACTCTCCTACTGCTTCATCTGGTCAAGTGACTGTTGTCTGAGGAGATGTGAGTGGAAGCACTGTGCATGTCTTCCCAAAAAGCCTGCTTAAAAGTAGTCAACTCAGGTGGGAGGAATTCACTTTCACCCTTTTGCCTTTCCTCTTTCTTCCAGCCTGCAACTTGGAAGTGATAGCTGGAGCTCCAGTAGCCGTTTTGGGCCATAGGATTATCTTGAGGATGGAAGCCATAAGCAAGGTTGAAACAGGAGAGAGGAAGCTGGATTCCTATTGTCACTCTGGAGCAACCCCACCAGTCTGAGACCACCCACCTCTGGACATCCTTTATGTGAGAGGAAAAAGAAGCTTCTATGTTGTTAAGCGACTGTTGTTTGGAAATTTTCCATGTGCAATCAAACAGATACAATTGGAAATAGAAGAAAACTTCACGGGGCTTTCAAGGAGGCAACAGTCCATTAAATAAAGAACAAGTTTCCTTTAAAATATATTTTTAAAAAATAGTAAGGAAGACTTTATTCATGGGGGGTTACTATAATAGACTTTATAGGAGGGGTAGAGATTGGGTTTTACTCTCAAGATTGCTTTTTAATAGTGCCATACCCAATTCACACTGCTAAACCAGTCTTCCAAGAATAAAAGGGTAATCCCAGCAAACCTTCCAAAAGAAAACAAACACACAGGTTACTTTCAATAGAACAAGGGTCAGGTTGGCAAGAGATTTCTTACCAGTGATGCTGAACACTAAGTAGAGGTCAAAAAAAAAAAAAAGTACCAAGGGAAAAATATATCTAAACTTAGAATCACAAAATGACAAGTTTTCTTTGACATTCAAGGGCAACAAAAACTTTTGGATTTGTTAAGACAAAGTCTTTCAGATCCTTTCTGGAAAACAAAAATTACTCTAGGATATATCTCAGAAAAACAAAACAAAAAACTCCAGGAAGGAAAGACAGGATGCAATACTAAAGTAAAGAAACTATTTGTAGGTAAATAAAGAAGATGGTTACTGCATAAAGTAAAAATAAATAAATACGTGATAACAATATTGAACTAAAACTCAGATGATTTCAATTGTGGGAGTTGGTGGTGAGGTTGGGGTGGAGAGGGAAGGAGAAATGAAAACTTGCTGAGGATCTTGTCTTATTAAATCCACATGCTGGTAGAAAATATCTGTTAAATACATATGTTAAAAACGTAAGGATTAAAACTCATTCAGAATGAAGAAGTAAGGATGGAGACCGAAGGATGACAGAGAAGTGGTGGAAGAAGAGAGAAAATGGGAGGGAGAAAAGAGAAGACAAAAACCAAACACCTTCACACTCGAGATAAACACACATATACAAATTCCCAAGTTTATGAAGAAATTTAATGATAGAAATAAAAACGAGGGGGATAAAAACACAACACAAATTCATCCCAAACAAAAACAATTTCATAGCACAATCTGACAAAGACTTCTAAAAGAAGAATGTACCATGGCCAGGTGGAGCGTAACCATATATGAAAGGTGAGACCTTAAGAAATCTATTTATGATTAAAAGGAATTGATAACAGATTTAAAGGAGGGGGAAAGGATAAGTTTATCTTGACAGAGCTCCTAAATATTTAATAATACACAAGTCATTTCTGATTAAATGAACAAACTGTGATAAAGGAAGAGTTGGCGGAAACTGAATATCTGCTTAAACTGAGAGCAATGTCAGAATTAAAGAAGAATGTTCATGTCTTCCTGTCAAAGACACAAGGAGGAGGAGGCTCTCACTATTGTGTTTATCTCCAGTCATCAACCCCCTTAAATAATCTCTAAATTCAATGCAATCGAAATGAAAATCCTAAAAGATTTATAATGGGCTTGACAAACTGATTCTAAATTGCAATAAACCAAAGATGAAAGACTTGCTCTATTAGCTGGAAAAAGAATAAGGAGCAAAATGGTAGATGAAACAAAAACAAAATGGAAATAACCAAGTATATATAGGCCTTTAGAAGTAATAATGGCATTTCAAATCACTGAGGAGAGCATGGGCGGCAACATTCTTAAATAACAATGTTGAGACAAGTGATTATTATTTTAAAAAGTTAGGTTGTTACTTTATACATTCCTTGCCCCTCCAAAGTCTAAATGGATTAAAAATCTAAAAGTCAAAATCAAAATAATAGAAGTATTAAAAATATTTCTGTAAATATTAGCCATAAACCATAAAGTAAAAAATAAGGACAGATTTGACTTCATAGTCAAAACCTTATTACTTGACAGAAGATGCCTTAAACATGGCAAAGGAAAAAGATAAGTGATCATCTGGGGGAATGTATTTTCAATGTAGGTAGATGAATTATGAATACACGTCATTCTGAAAGTTGAGATGAAAAAGACAACAACCCACTGGGTGATGGACAAAGGACATCTTCATGTTCATCATAAATGAAATGCAACAGCCAATAAACGTTTGGACGATGCACAATCTCACTCATAATCAGGGACTGAAAAACATTAAACAACAATAAAAGAATTTTCATCCACCACATGGACAAAATTAAAAGACTGATAATTTCCCCAAAGATAAATTGGCCTTCTTATCCACCACCTTGTGTCTGTTCAGGCGCTTTGAGCATGACTTGGCAATGCCTATTAAAATTTTAAACATACAGCCTCTCACAAAGTAATTTCACATCTAGGAATCTAAGCTACAGAAACACTTTCATAGATGTGGAAAATTGGAAACAACGTAAGCATCTATCAATATGAGATCAAGCAAACTGTAGTGTGCCCATGCTAATAAATGCCACATATTTCCTAAGGTCAACTAATGAGTTATATCTGTATGTAATATTGTGGGAATCTGGAAATATTATAAAATGTATTAAGTGAAAAAAATCCCATTTCTATAAGAAGAAAAACTATGTTCTTTTATCATGCTTAGGAAATGTTCTGGAAGGATATATTGGTGATGAGAGTAAGATGTGGAACTGAGGAATAGAGATATGTATGGCCTTTGTCTTTTATGCTACATCATTCTGGATTATTATAATTTTTTTTTTTTTTTTTTGTAGAGACAGAGTCTCACTTTATCGCCCTCGGTGGAGTGCTGTGGCGTCACACAGTTCACAGCAACCTCCAACTCCTGGGCTTAGGCGATTCTCTTGCCTCAGCCTCCCGAGTAGCTGGGACTATGGGCACCCGCCACAACACCAGGCTATTTTTCTATTTTGCAGTTTTCTATTTTGCGGAGGCCGCGTTTGAACCCGCCACCTTTGGTATATGGGGCCGGTGCCCTACTCGATGAGCTACAAGTGCCGCCCCAATTATTATAATTTTTAATAGAGCAGACATCTATATATTTTCTTAGTTAATGTTAAATATACTCATTAAACAATGCATGAACTATCCCATAATATTGGTTATCCTTATATTAGAAGGATATAAATATTAGATATACATAGATATTAGAACAATATAAATAAAGCCAGTGAATAAAAAAGAGTGACCAAAAGCTAAATGGAAAGACTTACTCATTATAAAACTACTAAAAAGCAGGAAAGATGGTAGAAAAATGTTAGAATCTTATTATGCAAAGTAACAGCAGGGCCTTAGAAGACTAAAAATTGCACATATGCAACTTGTCACTGGTGCCTGTCTGGCAAGGTCCCACAGACTCATGCCCAAATTGGGACCCACTGAAACACCTGCCCTCTCGTTCTCAGGATACGCAACCACACCTGCGCACACCCCAAAGCAGACACCCCAGGCGCCCACCCAGGCAGCCAACACACTTGGGTACAGAACTCAGACACCTAGGCCCGAACCCAAATAAGCAACAGCGGTTCAGGGCGAGGTGTGATTCCGGGGGAGTGCCCCCTATGTCTCTGGGCAAGGGGCTGGGCCCCTTCTGCAGTTCCAAGTGAACCTCTCAGCTGCACCCAGCTCTGGGTCAAGGTCTCACCCTTGCCTCTCAGTCTTTTGTGTGTCTCTCCTGCATCCCAGGGATCGTCACACACGCATGTACACACACAAGCACACACGCAGACATACAGAGGCCCGCGCTCTCTGTCTCTTTCTAAAACCAGCATGTCAGGGACTACCCGTGCTCTCTCCATTTCGTGGATGAGGAAACAGAAGCCTAGGCTAGACAGCAGTTGCTCTCATGGCCACCAACACCTTAGTGACAAAGCAAAGCCAGACAGTACAGGTGCCTGACTCCTGGCCTGAGCCAAGGCGTCCTCCCCCTCAGGACAACTGGATCCCAGCAGTGAAGCTGGGGCCTTCCAAAGGCATCGTAAGACATCCAAGCAGTCGGGCACCCCTGGCTGTCTCCCTGTCCACTGGCTGTCTGAGGAGTTTGGGCTCAGGTCTGTTCAAGCCCCAGCCACTCTGTCGTGTCCCCAGAGCACAGCTACACACACAACAACCCTCAGCTGCTCCGTCCGTTCCTACCCTGGACTCCCCTGTGCTTCTCCCTCCCAACTCCTCCTTCAGCCCTGTTTCTGAAAGCCAGGACATACCTCTGTGTGGCCGGCTGGAGCAGGGCCAGCCTGGCCAGCCAGCCTCCTTCTGGAGCCTCCAGCCAGCAGTGAGCTTCACGCCCTTCCTATTTATGCTTCTGTTAGGAAACAGAGAAGCAGAAAGAGGAAGTGATGCTGGCCCAAAACCTTTTTGCACAAATGACTTTTCATAAGCATCGCTCTGCTTCTTAGAACTGTCGACATGACTTTGCTTTGCTGATAATGCATGTGACTTTTATTACCGTCAGAAGGACTTCTACCCCACTTCAACTCCCTCTAAACTCCTATACATGATTGAAGCCTCAGCTCACGCAGGGCCTCCTCCACACAGCCTTCCCTGACTCCCCTGTGGGGAGGCAGAGGAAAGTGGCTGCAATAACCATGGTTGGTGCAAGCCCAGAGCCAGCCAGATGTCGGCTAGCCTCCCAAGTCCATTACATCTTACAGTGTGACCTTATGCAAGTCACCTGCGCGTGAGTTGTCCAAGTCTGGGCAACTTCATTTGTGATGTTCACAGAAGTATCTCCAACCTGGAAGGACTGTGGCAGGAATCTAGTGACACGCGGCGTGGAAGGACCTCAGCTCAGAGCTGGCCGGGGGAGAAACCCCTCAGGCGGGTAACCGGGGCTCTATGAGTCCCCAGGGGTCCTCTTTTCCCTTGTCCCTCCCTTGTGTCTGTCAGTCCTGCGTGTCCATGATTGTCTTTCTCCAACACTGTCTTCGGGGCTGGCTTGCGTCTGTCTGCCCAGTCCCCAGCATGTGGCCGTGCAGAGGAGACCCTCAGTGACTGTGTGGCAGGAAGGAGTGAATACATGAATGACTGTCTCCCTGAGCACAGGAGGGCAGGTGGGGTTAAGGCCAAGGTGAGTGAGATGCGCACTCTCTCTCTCTGGTGTAAAATTTCAGGAGGCACCCCCAAATTCAGTAATCAAATCATATTTTATTGCAACACGGTAAAAAAATCAAAATTAGTGCGAAAAGGATCCATGGTGAACTAACTGTTAAAACTTTAAATAAAGAAGGTTCCGGTCACAGGGCCTTACTGAGCCATAACGGAATCTGGGCAAAAGAAGACACCATCCTATTTTTCTGTATGGAGAGGAAGATGCCTTCCGAGGGAAAGGAGACAGTGGCAGACCAGAACCGGGAAGTGAAGGGTGCAAATCTGCCTTGAGCTGCTGGCCTTCTGGCCTAACTGTTCTTTGCTGTCCTCTTGCTAGGAAAGGCAGAGCTGGCGGGGAATAGGTTGCAGGGTCCTTCCGAGGAGGAGAAAGCCCAGAGTGAAGGGCAGGGCGGTGTGACATCCCTGCCTGGTGAGGAGCTGACCTGTAGGGGCTTATCCAGAGCTGGAGAGGACACAACCAAAGTAACATGCAGCCTTCTTTAGCTCCCAGGTGCCCCACTCAGCCTGTCTTCCCGAGGCGCCTGTGCTGTGTGGGCCAGTGCTGAGGGCCCTGAGGGAACAGAGGATGCTGTTGGTGGCAGAACAATGACAATGCTCTGGGTCAAAATGTGAAGAAGTCTTAGGAACACCTCACCCCTTCGCTTGGCTCGTCCCTTTCTTTTTTAAGTAAACAGTAGAGCGGCATAGGACAAAAGTCCACATGTGAATAAATCTAAAAGTGCTCCCACTATGAATTAAAGGTTTCAGTGTCAACTCGTCCCATCACTAACGATGTTCACTATAGTCCCTTGATCAAGATAGTGCCAGCTGTGTGGCTGGAGTGACTTTGGCAGGGTTTAATCGGGCATTATTTCCCTCGGGGGCATATTAAATAATGTGTCTTACAATTGATGACATTATAGAGTCTAAGAAACCCAGTAAAATATTGGTAAGAACATAATACTAATAGCAACCAGGGCTTGAGCACTTACACCGTGACCAGCCCCTGGGTTGAGAGCTTCACCATCTCTCTCCCACTCCTCACAAGACAGTAACGGTGGGGAGCTGAGAGTTCTATCTTCACCTTACTGATGAAGAAATTGAGTTATAAAGTGTAAAATAGCTCATCAAAAGTAACATAGCTAGTATATGGTAGCAATGTACTTTTTTCCACTTTTATGTCCCTTTTGAAGGTATTTCAAAATAAAGGGAGTGTTGAGAGAGTGGTACCAGGGAATTCTCATGTGCCCATCACGTGGAACCCCCTTCAAAATGGTTGTAGTAATTTACGTATTTTACGGAAAAGGATCCGCTCATGACCCTGCATTGCCTTTGGTATTCACAGCTTTCTGGTCTCTAATTTGGAACAGTTGCCTTGATTGTCTCAACATCTTTGAAAACTGGAAGCCATTTGTTTTGTAGAATGTCCCTGGATTGCAGTGTGTCTGATGGTTAGATCCAGGCCGTGCATTTTTGGCCAGAAGAACATAGAGGGGAGGCCGGATGCTTCTCAGGGTGTCCTATCAGTTTCACTGCCAACTTTTTCACTCTGATCACTTGGTTAAGATGGTGTCGGCCAAGTTTCTCCATTGTAAAGTTACTTTCCACAGACCGCATTGTGATGACCATGTATTTCCTCTTCCCACTTCCACTGATAATTTCAGTATGCAATGGTATTCCTTAATTAAAGTAAATATTATCCTATGATCATTGCCAAATGGTGGTTTTTAAAATTCCATCATTCCTTTTGCATTCAAAAGGAATGCTAGTAGTGGGCATGCTACTTGAGGAAGAGCTTTATTTCTTTCTCATGTTCTCATTCACTTATTTAATCAGAGTGGACTCAGATTTCTGGGCTATTATGATGTCTTGACAATTAAGTTCACCAACTCATCCTAGAAAAAGTGCTACAAACATCATTGCTGAATATCACAAAGATCACCTTCAAAGTACTCCCTTTGGGAAGCTGTGCACTGATGCCAGTGCCTAATCCACCCTTCAAAGCAATTTTGGAACTCTTTTTCTGGAATGGCTGTCAGAGCTGTCATTGTCCTGAATGTCATCAAAACATCTTCCTTTCCATATTTTCAGTATCTTCAAGCAAAGAAAAAAGTCATTGAGGGCCAGATCAGGTGAGCAGGGAAGGTGTTCCAATACATTTATTTGTTAACTGGCTAAAGTCTCCTTCACAGACTGTGCCGTGTGAGCTGGTGCATTGTTGTGATGCAAGAGTCACACCTTTCACATGCCAAGATTTTCAGTTAAGATTTTCCTGTTTCTCTACAGACCTTCACTTGGTCTGCTATGCTCCTCACAGTCAGCCGATGATTTTGGTGCACAATTTGATGAATTTTTGCAATGTCTTCATCATTTCTGCTTGTTCCTGGATGCCCTGACCTCTCTTTATCAGTGACACTTTGTCTCCCCTCAGAAAAATATTTAACCCATTGTACACTGCCATTTTCTTCATGGCATTATCCCCATAAACTTGGACTGACATGTCCCTGATTTCACTTCCCCTCTTTCTAATTGGACAAGAATTTTTTTTTTTAAGAATTTTAATATTTGTTCTTTGCTGTCATTCAAGCTCTGACACTCTCACTTGTGAGGGCATGCAAAAATATGCAACAACAATAATGAACACCACTCAGCAAGACCCCAGCACACATTGACACAAACACAGCTGTGAGACACTGGTATATCAAGGTTCTGAAACCTTACCAAGTTGTTTATACAGTGCTGCCAATGTAAGCGCACTGTGGCAAGTTCTTGAACTTAATTGTCAGACCTTATAAATGTTTTATAGTCAGTTATAATAATTATTTCTTTTAATGCTTAAATTGTTGCAGCTTTGGCAAATAACAGCTCCTTTAGATTGGTTCTTGTGTCCTTTTGATATCATTCTTTCTTTACTTTTTTTTTAATTTTTATTTGTTTATTTGATATCATTCTTTAAGGCCTTCCTGACTTTTAGGCTCCTTAAGGTACTCCAGCCTCAGCTTGTACTCTTCCTGCCCCACCCTTGGAATCGGGCATTTCTCCAAGAAGCTCTGGTTCCCCTACATGGAGAAAGGTATTTACAGTCAAGATCTAAGCGCAAGGTGTGCTTGTTCCCTGTGGGGAGGGGTCACTGCCCTCAGGCCTTTCAGTGTACAGAGCTGGGAAATGGATGAATGAACATGCATATTTACAGCTATGTTTATTTCTGTATCTGTTGTTTTGAGAGCTGTAAGTTCACACTGATAGTGCAATTCCAGTCCTTCATGGCAGGGTTCTTTCTAGCATTTGCCCTGTCTACATCTGTACCTCCCTTCTTGGCAATGAGAAACTAGACTATGGTTGTATCTGGAATGTTTACTTAGTTGCTCCTTTCCCTCCAGCAGTCCCCTCCCCACCCCCTTGCATGTAGCCCACCTCCCTGCTGGCTGGGCCCTGCCCTGCCCTGATAGCCCGTTAGGAGTTGGATTGTACCTCCCAAAAAGATGTGCTGAAATCCTAACTTCCAGTACCTCAGTATAGGGTCTTTGCAAAGATGATCGAGTTAAAATGAGGCCTTTAGGATGGGCCTAATCCCGTGACCAGTGTTCTTATAGAAGGAGGAGGTTTAGACACAGATGGCCCTAAAGGGAAGGCAACAAGAGGACACACTGGGAGAAGATAGCATGGGATCAGAGTGATGAGTCTAAAGCCAAGGGTCGCCAAGGATTGTCAGGAACCATAGGAAGTTGGAAGACGCTGGGAAGGATTCTCCCTTAGCGAGATCAGATAGGACCTGCTGGCCCCTTGAGATTGGATTTTTAGACTCCAGGACAGAGAGACAATAAATTTCTGTTGTTTCAAGCCCTCTCCCCCAATTTCCGGTGCTTTGCTAGGACAGCCCTGGGAAATTGATATGGTCTCCTTGTATGAGTCCCAGCTCCAGCCGGGCTGGACCTTAGAATGCTGCGTAGTCACTTTTTGGGAAAGGGAAAAAAGAGAGAGAAGGCAATTAGAATCAGAATTTTAATACAGACCCATCAGTACTGAAGCCTGTGTTCTTTTTGTTGTTGTTGTTGTGGTTATTTGAAAATGTCTTTATTTGCTTTTATTTTTAAAGGATATTTTCAATATATACACAATGGCAGAATTTTTCCTACTTTAGTAGAACTATTCCATTGTCTTCTGGCTTCCATCGTTTCTAACAAAACACCTGTGATTACTCCTAACTTTTCTCTCAGAATTTCATATTTCTTTTTTCTCTTTGACTCCTTTAAAATGTTTCTCTTTATCACTGGCTTTCAGAAATTTGATTATAATGTCCCTTGATGTGGGTTTCTTCATTTTTATGCTGCTTGGACTGATTGATATTTTTGGATTTGTGGGTTGTAGTTTTTATTAAAATTGGAAACATTTCAGAAGTCCCCTCCTTCCTTCTGTCCTTCCTTTCTTTCTTCCTTCTTTCCTCCCTTCCTTCCTTCTTTAATTCCTTTCTTCCTTCTTTCCTTCCTTCCTTTATTTTTTTCTTTCTTCCTTTTGAGACCGAGTCTCACTCTGTTACCCTGGATAAAGTGTTGTGGTGGTGTCATAGCTCACAGCAACCTCAAATTCCTGGTTTCAAGCCATCCTCTTGAACTCAGCCTTCCAAGTAGCTGAGACTGCAGGTATGTGCTATCATGCCCCAAGTGTGTGTTCTTAATTATTCTGGTCTTTTTACAGACTACTAGGAAAGACCAAAATAAGCCTATTAGCAAGCTGATCTTAATAGCAGGTGTTAGTACACTGTGGCCCGAAGGACCAAGATAGACCATGGCCTGTTTTTGTTCAGCCCAGGAGCTAAAAATGTTTTGTTAATTTTTAAATGGTTGAGGGAAAAAGAATCAAAGGAAGAATAACATTTGTGACGTGGAAATTCTGTGAAATTCAAATTTTAGTGTCTGTAAAGGATTTCACTAGAACACAGCTATGCTCCTCTGTTTCTGTTCTCTGGGGCTGCACCACGTTTTTTGCTACAATAGCAAAATCAAATAGTTGAAACAGACACCAGGTGGCCCATAAAGCCATGTTTACTATCTGGTTGGTTTTTTTTGTTGTTTTGTTTTGTTTTGTTTTTAACAGAAAAAGAGCAGCCCTGTTCTAACTTAGGCATTTAAAAAGCATCCTACTGGAGCATGAGGAGAAGCAAGACAACTTGTATCTGGAGAGCCAAGAGACGACTTCCAGGGGCTGTGACATTGGCACTGGGTTGTGAAGGAGGATATTAGACTTTGACATTCATTAATTTGTTCATCCATCCAAAGAGCACTGAGTGCCTGCTTTGTTCCAGGTAATGGAGTATGAAGATGACATCATGGAATTTACAATTTAGAGAGGTGACTACACAAAACTCTTTTTCCTATGTGCCAAAAGGACCCCTACTTACAGTAGAAGCTTGTGGAAGCCAGAGACTCATCTCCTGGCAAGTTAGAGGAGTATCCACAGAGAAAATGCCCCCAGAGTCAGACTCTGAAGTTTATGGAGGTTCTTGTCAAGGAGAAGAGAAGGAATATCCAGGTAGCCTTCATGGAGGTGGTGGCTTTTGCCCTCCAACTCATTATCCCTGGGGTTTACTCATTGACCTGGCTAGCCATGGGGATCACCAAGTAGTCAAGAGGGTCTCTGGTAGGAGTGGCCCAAACCCTACTTCCAGGCCCACGAATAGTGAGTGACACCTCAAGGTCACAGCCACTTCGTGGCTGAGTTGAGGCCAGCTCTACCTCTTCTGGCTTCAGGGAGGATCTGGATCTCTGGGGGTAAATATGGGTCCTAAGCTTTCTGTACATTTTCTTCCCCCATACACTCCATCTCCTGGGACTTTGGGAAGAAAGTTGATCCAGGGAGTGCTTTATATCCATAGGAAATTCATCAAGATCCCTCCTCTGCCCTCCTCCATCCTTTGCAGAACCACTAGTTCAGCACCCACCATGTTATGTTGCAGTACTGGCCTGACAGCCAATCAAGAGCAGGGACTGCGCCACTTATTTCTGATACATGAGGCTGGGAGTTGTAGATGTTCAATGAAGGTCTGTTGAATGGGCTAGAATGTGGTTGAACCAAATGCAGAGGACAGGATGGGAGTGTTCCTCATCCCACCTTTGGCAAGAAAGACACCAGAAGATGATTTCAGTAGGACACACATGGCCTCCCTACACTGATCTCAAAAGATATATACTTTTCCAGTGGTCCTTTTGGGGGTAAATATTGTATTCCCTTTATGGGTCTTGTCTGGGAATTTATCTACCATCATACTTTTTTTTTTTTCAGTTTTATAGTATCTAAGTGGACTTCCTTCTTCCTTGTGCAACTGCAGCTATCAAAACCTCAATTCATTATCTTTCCAGCACAGCTGGCCCCCGTCCTTCTGTAAACAAGTTATTCAGGCCCTCAGCCCTCTTCCCATCCCACCTACTAGCAGAGCTGAATTAGTGATTATTCTGCTATGGCAAAGCCTCAGACATCTGTCACTTCCTATCTGTTCCTCTGCCACCCACGTTAATTACAACTTGATTACACCAGGCCTTAATTATGTCTCCAAAAGGGTTCCATCAAAGGGTCCCGCCTCACACCGTTCTCAGCACCTGTGTTTCCTTATAGGTTACTGTGCCACACCACTCCAGGAGGCACCCTGCACATGGTGTCCTGTGGGATTATGAGCAGTGTCTCTTGAATTGTGCAGCAAATGACCCTGTGTGGTCACCAGAATGATCTGTTGCTCCTTTGCTCACAAACTCACCCCCAAGAGATTCCCATCGCCCTGGGCGGGGGCTCTTCTCCACAACTATTTGAGACATCCCACCAGCCCGTGCCTCATCTCTCCCAGCTTCCCTGAACCAGGCTTCTCGGGCGGCCTGCCTGAAAAGCCCCATCTACAAGCCCCATCTGTCAGCATTTTCCCCTTCTCACTCTTACACGCAGCTGCTACACAAACTCTACATGGACAAGGTCAAGGACCTCGCTTTGCCCAATCTGGGGTCATCATTTGGTACCATTGCAGCAGAATTCAGCTCTGTTGAACACTCACTTTTTGGCACAGGTTGTGCCCCAGCCTCCATGACACCCCCTTTTTCTGTTTTCTTTGATCTCTCTAGAGGCTCTTCTGCAGGCTCCTTTGTCATCTCTTCTTTCTTCTCCCACCCCTTAAGTGCTGGTGTTTCCAAGGCCTTATAACTGCCCTGGGCTCACACAAACTGTCTCCTCCAGAGGATCCCTGTACACACTGTGGGCTCCAGCTCCCTGTTTGCAGCCCTGACTTCTGGAGAGATCTACAAGCTCCTTTCTGCTTCCGAAGGGCAAGGACCCCATGTCCTGCTTGTGACTTGCTCTGTATAATGAAGTCTCCAGAGACTGGTGGGGGGAGGTGGCTTGCAGAGCAGGTGGCAGGTGGTGGAGGGTTTGGGTTAGAGTCTGAGGTCTGGGATAACAGAAGTAGGAGAAGGCACATGGTGAGGGAAGGAGACTCTGGAAATATGGACACAAGGGAAGTCCAAAGACACAGCAGCGAGAGCTCCCTGGGTGTGAGGCTTCCATTTTTGGTGGAAGCCACACGGTGCCCTGCCTATGTGGACCCCAGCCTGGTTCAAGGTGAAGGCAGGCTGCCTAGACGCCCTCCACCTCAGCACAGGTGTCAGGAGAGAACATCCTCCTCTGTCTGTCCCTGGTTCCCCTTTTCACAGCTCCAGGCAGCTGTGCTCACAGGAGGAGCAGGCACGCCCATGTGGACACGCAACCACATGGCTTTTTACACCGACCTGGCCGGTCCCTGGGAAAAGCGATGGAACAGCCAGACCCCCAGTCTCTCTCAGCCACCAGGCACTAGCCCACTGTTTGTAGAAGACACTAGTTTTTCTGAACCATTTCCACGTGGCCACATCCTCCCTTGTATAAGCCCATGATTGACAATCATTAACGATCACCAAATCCCAAAGAAACAAGCCGCCGTGAGTGAGAGTAAGCAGGAACGACTGATAAGAGATGCGGACCTCCAAGAACCAAGAACACTGGAGAAATCAGATCCGGAATATAAAATACATTCCTGTCCCCGGACCCTAGAAGGAGGAACTGGATTCATTGAACCTACTCATGGTAATTCTCCTCTTGCCAGAGACTGGCTCAGGAAGGGACACGTCTTTGAGGGAGAAGAGTGTCATTTCTATCTCTGGACACTTCTGCACATCACTCATAGTCTAAGCTGTCAGAGCAGAAAGAGGGGAAAGCACCTGGGTGCTTGAAGAGGTTGAGACCCTGAGTGGCCCTGCATGGTACGGGTGTGTCCCCAGATTCCATGTCCAAACAGTGACAAACCTTTTGTGCCTGGCTACTTTCAGTGGTTTTGTGGGTGCCTGCAGCTAGCAGCGCCCTGTCTGCTGCATGCACCCTCTTACATGCTATATATTCAGTTCTCCTTTGTGTCATCTTTCTTTGCTCTACAGACTCTCCCGAGTCTTTCCCCGAGGTGACGCCAACCAGGCCCTTGCTCCTCCGAGTGTGGTCCCCAGGCCAGCAGCAGCAGCATTGTCTGCTGCCCTGTTAGAAATGTAGCAACTCAACCCTGCGAAGTGGGAAGCCATCATTTAACCAGATCTCTGGGTGATGGGTGAGCGCTTGACAGTTTGAAGAGCATTGAATGAAACCTTACCTTGAACTACTATTTCTTTTCTCTGCATTTGATTTTTCTCTTTATAACAGTGACAATGGCTGGGACCCTCAAAACCACCTGGCCCTGCTCCCCTTGGCTCTGGGGAAGGGGATAGAAGGATTAGAAGCCCATCCAGTTTTCATCTGTTTTATAGCCTTATTTCGTCTTTCCCAGTCAAAGTCTGACAGCTCTGCAGCCACCTGTACCCACTTAGCTGAATGACTACTTAAACCACTGAATAGACACAGGGAACTCCTCCCCGCTTGTCTGTCCCCTCATGGCATGGATTGCCCCCTTTGACCGATACCCATTACCTGTCCCCAGCATTCAGATGCATCCTATCCAGTGCTCAGATCTGACCCTTCCTGGAGAGCCTAAGACCTCTAGCGATGCTGCCCCCTTCCCTCACCCACCACCTTGTGCAGAGGGAGCTGTGGGTATTACTTCAATGTTTTGAAATTTTTTCCTGTAACTCTCATGACACTTTCATAATCCTGGAAAGATTCTTGTATCTGAAGGTTTTTCTGCATCAGTTATTTTGTAGGATATCTGGTCTGACCAGCAGTAAAGGTTGCAATGAAGTAGTAGCTGTGATCATAACTATCTTATAATCTAAAGGAAATTGAGAATTTTCTGTCCTGTACAGGCAGTTGAGAAGTTATCAGGAAATAATTGTCCATCTTTGAGGAACTGGTCATCTTTTCTTTGATCAGTTACTATGTCTAACTGAGAAGGCAGATGAGTGGGACGGCGTGATAAACCTTCCACTTACTTTGATATGATCTCAAATGTCCACTTAAAGCCTCCATCAAGGTCAGAGCCCCGGGCTGCAAATTAGTCTTCCCCACACAGCCCAATTTTAGAAGCCAACACGGTCGCGGCCACAGCTATGTCACCCAGAGTCCTGGACAATAGTCCCGAGTTTCTATGTCTCCAGAAGCAGGTGTGAAACAGTCTCTCTCCCTCTAAAACAGGGAAGTGAGTAGAGGCGGAGAGGAAGAAAGACACCAACCAGATGGGTCACAAGGATTTTTCCAAAGTTTTACCATGGGCTGTACTATTTTTATAATCATTTAAAAAACATAACAGCTTACAAAAATGCATTTGAGGACCTGGGAAGAGCTGGCACGGAGCCCAGAGAGAGGGAGATGAGCCTGAGATGTGATGAGGACCCAGAATCCAGGGGACTTTTGGGCCATGGTAAGGATTTGGGACTTGATCCTGTGGTCCCTGAGAGGCTGTGGGAGTTTCAAGCAGGGACCTTCCTGATCACTTTCCTTTTAGAAGAGGAGGCTCTGGCTGCTGTGCTGGGAACAGTCAGAGGTAGGGACCCGAAGGGACCCGACAAGTGGGTAGTCACCAGAGGAAGATGATGATACTGGCTGGGACTTTGGTGCTGATAATGGGGGGAAAGGTTAGATGCATTTAAGGAACAAAATGCCAGGATCTGGTAAATGCATTGTCTGGGCACAAAGGAGCTGGGAAGTGTGGCCACCTGGGAAGGGTAGCGTTTCTTTGCACATCCGAGTCGGGACAGAGTTGGGGAGTACAGCACCTCCCCCAGATGGGGAGCAGGAATAGGGTGGGAGAAATAGAGGCTCTGAGGGTGGCTGTCATCAGCTGATATAAGGTCATGTATACGGATAATGTTTTTTTCAGGCTTTGTGGAAGGAATTTGTTTCCCTGGGGCTGAGCACTAGTCTGACATCCTGTTTTGTGTTTTGAGCCCTTGGGATCCCACCTGCCTGCCCCACTGCCCTCACTGGACCATCCCCATGACTGCCAGGAGCCACTAGCTCCTTTGAGGGCTAGAAAAGTGCCTGACATCCACCTCTGCCCCAGCAGTTGTTTCCTGAGCCAAAAATGGGCAAGTGGAGAGGAGGAGCTAACCTGTGGTCCCCAAACCACCTGCAGGTTTCCCAGAGGCGGCCAAGGTGGTGAAAGAGACAGCAGGAACCGAACAGCAGGGTTTGGAGTCCGAAGGAAGATTAGAGCCATCAGCATGGGGTCTGTGCAGGCGGAACATGGCAGCTGCCCAGGGAGCAGGTGCAGGGAAATCTCTTCCCGGGAAACAATGACACTCACTTCTTAGAGATGGGGCTGTTTCCCAAGGACTCCAGGCAGGAGACTTCAGAGCTAGGGGACTTCAGTTCATCATGGCGGGCAGGCAGTGCTTGCCCAAAGAGAGGGATGTCTCCCCCATGCTGATTGCAGTGAGGGAAAGCAGGGTTGTTCTCAGGGAGGGCCCTGGGCTGGGCCTAGAGCCCAGGAGAAAAGGCCAGGAGGGAGCTGGGATGGGGCAGAACCAGGCGTCCCTCCCTCTTGTGTTCCTTGGCACAGGGCACCAGTATGGGAAGGAACACAGGACATAGCTGCCAGGTGGCAGTAGGCCCTGCCTCCCAGAAACAAGGATGCCCCTAGAAGCGAAGACAGAGGCTCGAGGAGGACAGGGCAGCAGCTGCAGCACTCTGAGCTCCTCCTAGTCAGCCGAGGGCAGGTCGTCCCAGAGATAGTGTGGGGTGAAGGAGACCAGAGCCCAAGACGCAGGTGGGCCATACTGAGAAGGCTGTTCTGTGGGGCTGCAGACTGCGCCCCAGGTGAGAACTCAGGGCTGGAGGGACTCCAGGGAGAGGCTGGACAGACAGATCTCCCAAGTGTGGTTGGAGGCATGGAGCTGCCTCTGACGGGGGCACTCTAGGGCTGGAGGTGCCATTGGGGGAGCCTAGAGAGGTGGATGTGGAGTGGGGAGTCTGATGGGGAACCTGGCCCTGGCCAGGAGGCTGGAGAAGAAGAAAGGAGAAAGCTCAGGCCCATAAACCCTGACCTGGGGACTCCACCCCACTTTCACTGGCAGGAGCCTGTCCAGGACTCACAGAGCACTCACGCTCTGTCCCTAGTGCCAAACGCATCTTCTCTCAGGTCTCCGTGACACTCTGCTTCTCCCTTAATCTGTGGTTTTGGCCAGATCTCTAGAATGCTCTCTTTTTGTTGCATAATTTGATTCCTTTGAATTGATAGTTTCTTGGGTATGACAGAGGAAGTGGTGAGCGTGTGTCTTGGGCGATTAGTATGGGCGTGGGGGAGTTGGCTGGACACATGGGGCCATTCACACCTGGTGGACTCACAGGCAGGGAGCTGCTGTGACCTGGTGGGGAAGCCAATGAGGAAGGCCAGGGGATCTGGATACAAGGTCATCAGCCCCGGCATCCGAGGCCTTTGGGGTCTCCCCAGTCTCAGCTGCCCCAAGCAGTCAACCCCAGCACCACCCCATCCTCCCAGCCCAGCTGATGGGCAGGCCTTCCTGAGGGCTCTAGAAATTCTCTTCATCACCTGCCTCTTTTCAAGGGGCTACTTCCCTCTGCAGGCTCAGGGATTCCTGCTCCCCCAACTGAGGCAGGATGCCTCGCAGCAGCCACAAATGTGTTCTACAGTCTTAGGATATTTTTCCCCCACCAATTACAAGAGAAAACTAGATAAGGGGGTAAGTCTGGTTGGCTGAGAGAAGGCACAAGTTTCAGAACTCTATCCCTTGCCTTTATGGTGCACAGAACAGCCAGTGGCACTAAGGCTCCTGCTCCGTGATGGACTCGGAGGACACTGTCCGTCCTTTCATTTCTGAGAGGATGGATCTCCAGCCCCAACGCTGCCCAAGAGTGGCCCCTGAGGAGGCCTTTACTTCCTACTGATGCCAAATTATTAGTGGAAGAAAGGTCAGCCATCTGGTGGCACTGTTGCAACTGGCCACCACCTCCCTAAGAGGCCATCAGAACCAGGCCTAGCATGTTGACTTCTTGGCTTCTCTCTGTTCCTTCCAGAGCCCAGGTTCCCAGGGCATCCTTCAGGATCCAGGACTTCATCTGAGCCTTGATTGGATGCCCTGTGGGATCCCTCAGCCTTTCCACACCCTTCTCTGTATCCGAGGGACTGAATTCACGGTCCAGCGACATCGCCATTATCGTGGTCTCTCCTCTGTTCTCTTCATTCCTCTGTGAGTTGACTTTGACTCCCTACAATCTGTATGTTGAAGCCCTAAGACCCAGTACCTCAGAATGTGGCCTAATTTAAAGATAGGGCCTTTATAGAGGGTATCCCATATAGTATCCTCTTAAAAAGAAGAAATCTGGAGACAGACTCACAGAGAGCACCAAGTCAGCTTGAATGCGGCCGTGTACAAGCCCAGACGGGAGGCCTGAACCAGGTCTTTCCCTCACAGCCCTGCCGATCTCCGATCTCAGACTTCCAGCCTCCAGGACCAGGATGAGAGACTTCTGTTCACAGCACAGCCCGTGCTTTGTTCAGGCAGCCTCAGCACACACGCGCCGCCGTCTTGCTCCCACTCAAACCCAGCCTCCCCAGTGCCTGCCTCCCTCTCCACTAGAGGAGCTTTTCTCCCCGATTCCTGCCCTTGACAAGCCCCAGCGCATTCATAGCTCATTCTGTGCTTCTAGAATCTACCACAGTCCAATCCACACCACCCCACACCAATCCTGATGACTTCAGCGCCTTCCCTTTCTCTCTTCCCTCAGGCTGTCATGTCCCTAGAGTTCCCTTTCTTTCCTCCCTTAGGCTGTCATGTCCTGCAGAGTCATTTCCTCTCCACAGCACCACCAGCCATTGGTGAAGCACACAGGCCCTGGGGTCAGCCTGCCTGGGTGGCTTCTGGCCCTGACCCCACAGCTGTGTGCCCTGGGCAAACCCTTCAGCCTGTCTGGGTATCATTGTCTTTGTCTATGAAATGGAGATGATGCTAGTATCTCTTTTATGGGGTTGCTTTGAGGAATAATTGAGAAAATACAAATAGAGAATTTGTGGCACATGATAAATTTATAATAAATGCCATTATTATTATTATTATTTCCTGGATTTAAGAGCAGTCTGGCAGTAGAACTTTGTGACCTAAAAGAGGGGGAGCAGAGTGAGAGAGACCACCCAGGGGAGCGTTTACTTGGTGACTTCCTGCACTAGAAGTAGGTTGAGATGTGGAATGCAGGCCTAAGTCTCAGAAAGTGACAATGCAATCAACATAATTACAGGCACTTCCCAGATTACAAACCAGATAGGTTTCTACAGGTTTGTTCTTAGGTTGAATTTGTGTGTAAGTTAATACGGGTACATTTACCTATGACTTGCAGTAACCCCTGTTCGTAAGTGTGAGTCTCACTCAGTTGGAAGTTCGTAAGGAAGTTGGTAACTTGGGGACTGCCTATGTGTTCCTTATATCAGTCAAGGTCAAATCCAGAGAAAAAAAATCACACGAGTTATTTGACCAGAGAGAATTTAATGTAAAGACTTGTTAATTAGGCATAAAGTTGTTAACTAGATAACTGAAAGGTTGGGGCTGGGAAGAGTGAACTTCAAGATATCCTGGAGGTGGAGGTAATGACTGCAAGCCGGACCAGAGAGAATGGGATTATAATGCTCGCTTCAGCAGCACATGTACTAAAATTGGAATGATACAGAAATTAGTGTGACCCCTGCTCAAGGATGACATGCAGATTCGTGAAGTGTTCCATATCTTTAACTGTGGTGTATGTATACCATGGAATATTACTCAGCCATAAAAAAGATGGAGACTTTACATCTTTTGTATTAGCCTGGATGGAGTTGGAGAGCATTCACTATTAGTAAAGTATGGCAAGAATGGGAAAGCAAGTATCCAAAGTACTCAATGCTAATGTGAAGCCAGTGGATGATCTAATACCCATACAAGAGAAAACTCAATTTAATTCAAGTTGGAGAAGAGGGAGGGGGAGGGAGAGGAGGGCGGGGGAGAGGGAGGGGGAGGGGGAAGAGGGAGGGGGATTGATAAGGTCTCCCCTAACAGGCACAGAGTTAGAGTATATGGCTCACCTCCTGGGTGAGGGGCACAACTGCAACAGGGACCTTACATAACAAATGAAAACATTGTAACCTAATTGTTTGTATCCTTGTATTAATCTGAAATTTTCAAAAACCTTAGGAAACGAGAGGGGGCAGGTGAACATCAGACCTCTGAGGACCTCTGAGGAGGGGCCGCTGCTCAGCTGCCACTGGTGTCTGGGGTGGAGGCTGGAGAGGAAAGGCCATCACTCACTGAAGCTAGTTCTGCCAGTGACAAAAACGCTGCTAAAGGGTTGAACTGTTGCCATAGGGAAGAACTGTCCGGGCTGGGGAAGTAGCCTTCCAGAGTGGGGCTCCCTGGGGCATCCAGGAGGCAGAAGGGGCAAGTCCTCCCTCCCCGCAGGCCCTCAGCCTCCCTCTCGTACCCCCACCAGCAGAGTGCAAAAGGGAACCGGCCCACACCACTGTGGCCGGGGAGTCCCCCCACCGCCCACTACAACGAAGCAGAGTAGAGAGGGCCAGCTTTAGCGCTGAGAGACAACAGCTTAATACGATAACTGGGTATTTATATGGGAAGAAAATAAGGAAATGGCCTGACGGTGGACTGGGAAAGGGCTGGTTACTGAATCAACAAACGAATTCCTGGAACTCCGTGGTTTTTTCTGTTTACGAAAAAACAGTACTTTGACTGACAGCCTTCCAGAATTTAGAAAACAGGTTACCCCCTGAGAGCTACTCTGCAGTCACACAGCTATTCCAAACCACCTTAGGAGACAGAAAACAACAAGCTGAGGGTGAAAGTTTGTGAAAATACATGCTAGCTACGGAGCTGATATCCTTTACATCAAGAGAGGTATTCCAACCTAAAGAGGAAAATACGAGCATGCCGGTGAATAGTAATCCATAAAGGAAGAAACACAAATGGCCAATAAACATGGGGGAAAGAGTTTAGCCACACACACAGATAGGATCACCGATGGGCCGTCTCTGGGTCTCTGTCCTTTGGGTTTCAGAAATGTTTTGTCCTTTTTGTATGATGTTGACTTCATCCAGTCCATGTTGCCATTGTTGCTTTGGTATTTTATTCTCTGCCCCAACCCCCCTGCCCCCAACCTGCGCGCGCACACACGGATCTTCAGAAGGTCTAGGTTCTAATAGCCCAGATTCTAAGGTTGTGAGATGTTGAGATCGGCCAGAGGTTTTAAAGGGCTCCACCTTCCAAGCAGAAAGGGCACGTGCCCCAGGCCAAAATCACCAGATGTCCCCACTGGAGTTATTTGGGCCCACCTGTACATTATTGTCAAATGTCAGCTTTACATTAAATGTCACCTGAGTGAACAAGGCCATCCTGCCCTGTGAGAAAGCTGTTGATGAATACTCCTAAACAGCACAAGAGGAAAAGAACACAGCCTGTGTGAAGCCACTTAGTAGCCCTGAGCCTGTGTCTGGGGGAGTTTTCTTCCTTGAAGGAATTGTTACGGGGGTGGCGGGAATAGAAAAGCATGGTGACGATGTCTGGGATATTCTCTCCACATTCCAGCCAGCGTCCACTGTGCCCCTCTTCCCAGATACTGCGGTCACCATCTCAAATTGCTTGGAGTTTCTTGTTAAAGCTTCTTTTCAGGTGGTCTTGTTTTTATTAAGTCTTTATGTATTGAGTGGGTGCTATGTGCCAGGCAATGTACAAAATATATTTCCTTATTTTCATAAAAACCCTCACAAAGGACATGCTATTACTGCTATCCCATCTTATAGATGGGAAAACTGAGTCTTTTACCCAAGTTATCCAGCTAGAAGAGTGGGTGATAGAATCTATGCTTTCAGCCCTGGGGCCCCATGACCTCCCCTGCTTTCTTTCCTTCTCTTCCTCGCAGTGGGTAGCTGTGTGCCTTTCTTTTTTTAGCATAAACTGCCCCTTCTTTGTCCCCACCTCCATGCCCAGCTCCTTTGCTCTCAATCCCCCCTAAAGATAAACCTCCACACCATGGCTACTGTAAGGGTTTACTGCACTTGTTTGCAGAGAAACAGAATATTAACCAGAACTTCAGTGATGGAAAGTCCCAAAGTTTTCAGCCCAGGAAGAGAGCTCCAAGTCCTTTCCGATGACAGTGCTGTGTTTAAACTCCTGCCTTGGCCCTTCTTCTCCCAGACAAGGCTCACCAAGCCACAGCCTCATCCCCACGCTATCTTTCAGGAGAGCCCCACTTCCATCACTGGCCTGCAAAGTAGGGAAAGCATGCTAGGTCACGTTCACAGATTGCCTATTGCTGTCTTGTTCAATACAAACCTCTCCCTCTCAGAATTACCAACATCATTCAATCGTTTCAGAGAGGTGAAATGACAACCTTCATTCCTCCCATGCCCTGCTGGGGCCAGGAGAGAGAGAATTGATTAGTATCACTTAATATCTGTACAAAGTGACCCATGGCAGGGAGGGAGGAAGAGAGTTAATATTGATAACGAAATAACATTTCACATAAAATGAAGTCAAAGTTCTGAAAACTGCAGAATAAAAGTCTTCCATGGATATCAATTTCTGAACTTTTAATCTACAAGTTCTATGATATCTTTAATGCCGTATTGGATGCACACACAATAACACGTGTAACACCTCTCTGAGCCACAAAGCACAATATAACAAACGGCTGCGAACATCCCACCCAACCCTAAGGAGGAGAACAAATTACAGTACCGATTGTTTGTATCCCCCTCTGACTTCCTTCCCTGAGCATTCACTACCTCCCTCCCAGAAGCAACCACTATCCTAATTTTTGGTTTGCTGTTTGGTCATACTTCTTGAACTTTGGAGAAACAAAATGAAGCGCTCTTTGGCGCTTCATTTTTTTAAGTCAATTATACTTCTCAGATCCATTCATACTGTCATTGTGCTATAATCACTGTATGCACCTGCTGTTCTCTGTACAGGTATTTGGCTTATTCACATTTGTCAGAAGCTATTAAGGAGGGAGCTGCCATCGGTTCTTGCTTCTGTCTCCTGGTCATGGGCAACAGTTTGTCTCTGAGTCATAAAATATAGAAGTGTTCAACTTTACAAAATCACTGAAAATGACTTTCCAAAGAGATTGAGCTAATTTGCCTTCTTCTTATTATTCCTGAGCATCTCTTTATTTATTTATTCTTTATTTTTCTCCACTTTAGCAGAATACCTGTTCATAGTTTTGCCCAGGGGACCTTAGAAGGGTACAGGAGAACCTTACTATATGCAGAATACAAATGTCTTCATACAATAACTAAGAAAATGCCATGAAGGCTATGTTAATCAGTTTGATGAAAATAGTTCAGATTGTATATGAAACCAGCACATTGTACCCCTTGATTGCACTAATGTACAC
>CAUYRH010060155.1:0-23918 GCA_963574655.1 Perodicticus potto | reverse complement strand
TACACTGCTTGCATTTGTTAAAGTCTCTCATCTTTCTGTAGCCTTTTACTTTTTCTCTTGATGTCTACCTATATCTTGATCAATCTCTACCATTAATGTATATTAAATAGATCTTCCCAATCTTTAATGATAAATAATAATTAAAATGAAAAATGATTTTGAAGTTGATATACTAAATTCAGTTCTTCGAATCAACTCTTGCTCAACTAATCCTTTTGGTTAGCTGGCTCATTGAACAGGCAGGACTTATGCTTTGTGATTATAGAAGCAACTTCATTTTTATCTCCTATTTTCCCTTTAAAGCTGTTCAGTGGAGGAAGACTTTGCCTTCCCCTCTGTATGAAAACTCAAAACAGTTGCATCACATCTCTGGTCACCCTCAGGTAATAAAAATCCTGACACGGTCTTAACCTAGCGATTAAAGCGCAGATGAGAGGCTGCAATCCAGGAAAGGTGGAAGGGGTCAACTGATTCTCTTCTTTTGCTGCCACCTTCCTCACCCCCTCCCAACTAGATGCTGTCTGTTAGGAACTCTGCCAGGAGCCAAGACAGAAGCAGGTGTGGCAAGGAAGAGAGGAGATGTGAGGGACAAGAAAGTCCTTACTCAGTTGGTACTGAACGGCTTCCCACTCTCTGGGCTAAAGAGACATCTGATTTATAACTGGTGCTATTTGTTGGGGGAAAAGGTGTTATTTCAACAATGGTGCTGGGTTAACTGGCTATCCGCACAAAAACCAAGTTGAACTTTGACCCCCTACCCTACTGCACACATCAACTTTAATTTGAGATGCCTCATAGAACTAAATGTCAACATGGGAGAGTATTTGCATGACTTTGAGGCAAGACATGCTATCTTAAACAGGGCACACAAATTACTAACATAAAATAGAATATTGATAAGTTGGACCTGATGAAAATTAATAATTTCTTTTCATCAAAAGATATCATTTGAGTGAAAAGGCAACACACACTCAGGGAAAAGATATTTGTGTACCCGTATCTGAAAAAAGATTCCTATGAAGAATACATAAACAACTCCTTTATACCAGTAGGAAAGACAGACAATTCAATAAAATATTGGCAGTCCAGGTATAATGGCTTACACCTGTAATTCCAGCTACCTGAGAGGTTGAGGTGGGAGAATCACTTGAGGCCAGGAGTCTAGGAGTTTGAGCCTAGCTTGGGCAATGTAGTGAGACAGCTCTCTCTAAAAGAATTTTTAAAATTATCCCCATGTGGTGGTATGTGCCTGTAGTCCCAGCTACTTGGGAGACTGATGCAGGAGGATCCCGTCAGCCCAGGAGTTCAAGGCTGCAGTGAGCTGTGATTGTGCCACTGCACTCCAGCCTGGGGTGACAGAGTGAACCTCTCTCTCAAAAAAAGATGTGTGTGTATGGGGGGAATACGCAAAGATTTGAACGAGTCCCTCACAAAAAACAAATACATGCAAAGGTTCAAAATATCAGGAAAAAAAATACCAGTCAGTCATCAGGGAAATGTAAATGAAAATTCCAATGTAGTGCTACTCCCAGAATGGCTAAAATCAAAGGGAATAACAATACCAAGTAAAGGTGTAGAGAATGCCTTCGTGATTTAAACTGATACGGCCACTCTGGAAAACTTTTTAATGGTGCCAAAGCTAAGGATGTGTATACTTTATGACCTGAAAATCATATTATTTTGTATATTCCCAACAGAAAAGAATGCTTATAGTCACCAAAAAATATGCACATGAAGTCTGGGCACAGTGGCTCACGCCTGTAATCCTAGCACTCTGGGAGGCCAAGGCAGGTGGATTGCCTGAGCTCATAGGTTCCAGACCAGCCTGAGCAAGAGCGAGACCCTGTCTCTAAAAATAGCTTGATGTTGTGGCAGGTGCCTATAGTCCCAGCTATTAGGGAGGCTGAGGCAAGAGGATCGCTTGAGCCCAAGAGTTTGAGGTTGCTGGCACTCTACCAAAAGCAACAAAGTGAGACTCTGTCGCCAAAAAAAAAAAAAAAAGATATGCACAGGAATGCTTGTTGTAGCTTTATTCCTAATACTTAAAAACTGGAAGCAACTCAAACAGATCAATACATCGTTGCATATTTATATAATATTGAAAAAGAATAAACTACTGCTATTCACAACAACGTGGATAACTGTCACAGACATAAGGTGAAGTGACTGAATCTGGTCGTGTGTATAATGTTTTCATTAATAGGAAGTTCAGCAATGGGCCTCGCTATGCATATGATAGATCCCAACAGCAATTGCCTTAGATGGACAGGGGGCAGGAAGGAGCCTTCTTAGGGCTTCTACACCTGTACCAGGTGGTGGTTACTTGAAAACGAGGTCGTGAGGTATACATCTAAGATTTTGCTGTGCGTCTACCTCAAAAGAAAGAAAACGTGAACGCCCCCCCACTTTTCACCTTCAGCTGCTTTGTCATTGTTTTCCTGGAGTCCTTTTCTCTCTTCTTTGAGCGCTTGTTTATATAGAGATTCTTTTCCCTTTAGTTCCTAGAGTTCGTGGAGATTTACAGTACCCCCCATCCCCGCGCCTCCGCACCCGGTTCACGGTTTCACTTTCCTTAGCTCCCGGTACCGCGGTTTGGAACTGGGGGAGTCTCGGGTTCCGTACCATCTGCGGTCTCAGGCATCCACTGGGGATCTTTGAATGTATCCCCCGTGGATAAGGGGAGATTACTGGAGTTGGTCACGGTTTTCGCCAGTTTTCTGGCAAGGATTCTCAGCGTAGTCTTTATCTGCGGGTCGTTTTCCTCGTGGATTATTTCTCAGGTTTGAATGGGGGCGCTTTCCCCGCAGGGCGGCCGCTCTGTGTATTTCCCAAGGTTCTCTCCAGGGGGCGCCATTCACACAGACCACGCTCGGAGCAGCGTCTCCTGGAGACCCTGCTGCCTGCACAGCCCATCTGCTGAAATACTCGTAGGGCAGGCACCGGGCCAGCGTGCCAAACCTCTGCCGGAGCCCCCACGATGCCGGCAGGGATTTGTCTGTGCGCCTGTGCGAGCTGGCCGAGCCTTTCCTCCTCTTCAGAGAAAAAGGTTGGCAACTGCAGGGCCCTTGTCACCGACAGCTGTTCCTCCGCCCTGTGTCCTCTCCCTCCTTTCTGCAATATTCTTTTCCTCACCTGCTGCCCTGCTCTTTGCTGTCTCACATGGGTCCAAGGGCGCCTCAATAAGTGGCCTGAGTAAAGGCTTCTTCTTCTTCTTTTTTTTTTTTTTTGAGACAGAGCCTCAAGCCGTCACCCTGGGTAGAGTGCTGTGGCATCACAGCTCACAGCAACCTCCAATTCCTGGGCTCAAGCCAGTCTCCTGCCTCCACCTCCCAAGTAGTTGGGACTACAGGCGCCCGCCACAACGCCTGGCCATTTTTTGGTTGCAGCCGTTATTGTTGTTTGGTGGGCCGGGGCTGGATTCGAACTCGCCAGCTCAGGTGTACATGGCTGGCGCCTTAGCCCGTTGAGCCACAGGCGCCGAGCCAAAGGCTTCTTCTAAGGCAAGGTATCGTTGGTTTTGCACTTGAGTTTGGCTATGTTGAGTCTCGCCAGTTCTGCGGGCAATACTCTGTCTCCAGCCATCTGAATCTCCTTCTTACCCTAATTGGATTATCACCCTAGAAGGCAGCCTTCCTTCCTACATATTAAGGTTAAGGATAAAAGCAGCCTAGTTATTTTATCGAGATAAAGTTTCTTATTCTCCTTCTTGTTTGCAGGCGATTTAAAATATTTTCTTCTCACAAACAATGCTGCAATTGTACATAACTCAGTTTCTTTTTGTGCAAGTACATTTGTAGAATAAATCCCTAGAATTTTAACACTGGTTAAAAGAGTATGTGCATTTATAATTTCAATTAATATTACCAAAATGCCCTTCCAGAAGTTGTATCAATTTATACTCATCTCATTAGTAAACACACCCATTTCCTCAGTCCCTTGCCAACACCATGATTTATCATCCTTTTTTTTTTTTTTTTTTTTGAGACAGAGCCTCAAGCTGTCACCCTGGATAGAGCGCTGTGGCATCACAACTCACAGCAATCTCCAATTCCTGGGCTCAAGCGAGTCTCCTGCCTCCACCTCCCAAGTAGCTGGGACTACAGGCACCCGCCACAATGCCCTGCAGCCATTTATTGTTGTTTGGCGGCCTGGGTTGGACTCGAACCCGCCAACTCAGGTGTAAGTGGCTGGTGCTTTAGCCTGTTGAGCCACAGGCGCCGAGCCTTATCATCTGTTTTGTTCTGTGCCATTGTAGAGGTGAAAACTGGACTAAATTTTACTTTATTTATTTATTTATTTATTTTGAGACAGTGTCAAGTTGTCACCCTGGGTAGACTGCTGTGGCATCATACAGCTCACAGCAACCTCCAACTCCGGCTCAAGCAAATCTCTTGCCTCAGTTTTACTATTTTTAGTAGACACAGGTCTCCCTCTTAAGCAGGCTGGTCTGAACCTGTGACCTCAAGCAATCCATCCTCCTTGGCCTCCCAGAGTGCTAGGATTATAGGCGTGAGCCACTGCGCTGGGAATCCTGGTGTATTTTAAAGGAACATGTTTAAGAGTCATTTGTCTTAGTGTTTCCTTTGAACTTCCTTTCTTTAAACCGTTCATATTGTTTGGCCCACTTTCCACTAGTCTTTACCTTATTGATTTGCAGGAACTCTTTATATTAGGAAATCAGTTCTCTGTGACATGAGTTGCAAGTATGTTTCCTAGTTTCTCGTCCATCTTTTGACCTTGCTTGTCATAGTTCTTGTCTATGGATTTAAAAAAAAAATTTACAAAGTTGCAATTATGGCTCTGATGACTTCTAGGTTTTTTACATTCTGAAGAATGATCTTTACTGCAATGTAAAGTGAGTCTCTTTGGGGTCACTACCGATGGTGAAACAGGGCTCAGAATGAATGCCTCATTCATATGGCTTAAGAATCAGGTTTAATTGGAGAAGCCTACAAGCCAGGGTCAGCAAGCAGAGAAAATAAGTCATTTCGCCATTCCACAGAGAGACATACCATGGCGTAGGCAGCCAGCCAGGCACAGAGTGGGTTTGAATTTAATGGAAGGCTCCTCCCTCCTCCCCCATTATTGCTCCTTCTTATAGGGCAAACATAAAAACAATCTTGTCTGTGGGAGGGATAATCAGACTACTGGGCACCAAGAAGTCTAGATTTGGTATTTAGAATTATGGTTGTTTACAGGAATTATGTAGAAAAGCCAGCTGCCCAGAACTTGGGAACTTTGGGACCAGAGAGAATTCATATAATAATTATTGAAGAAGATAAATAAGTTGATTTCCTAATCTTTTAGAGCCAGGGATTCAAAAGAGTTCATTAAAAGCCAATAAATCAGATAACAGAGGTATGAATACACTTAATAGTAAAAGGAAACCCCTAAAAACCTGATACTATGGTTAGTTAAAATTGGGTCAGATTCTTGATTTCAACAATAAAATCTATACTAACTAGTTTAGGCGGAAAGGGATTTATTAAGTAGCTCATATAAGCATTTGGAAGGGCTGGAAGAACAGGCTCTCAGCTGGGTTTCCAGTCACAAATCTCAGAACCACACCACGGAACTGACCTGGTAAGATGGCTGCTGCCACCACCAGCACCAGCCATACCCAGGAAGAGGCTCCCTCTAAACCATGACTGCTGCTCTAACTGCAGAAGCCCCCACCCACCAACTGCTGCTTCCATAGAATGCTCTTCCCCCAGACAGGTGCATGGCTCCTTCCCTGGGCCAACTCCTCATTGGTATCCCCAGCCTGGGTCTCCCATGGTCTACATGCCCATGCTCCACAGTTGGATGCTCCACTCTGCCTGAAGCTGGCTCAGTGGGTTTTTCAGAGTCCTACCGTGTGGGAGGCTCTGTGCCACACAGTTGGCTTGACCTTTGCCCACAGGAAGCCAGCTTGAATGCGGAAAGCTGATGGCTTTGAGAGCTTGTCCCAAAGATGAAAACATAACTCACCAAGGCAACCAGTACAAACAACCTGACATTCATGATGTCACCCTCCTGGGGGTCCTCTGAACTTCCCTCCTGTTTCAGTTCCCCAAATCCACCCACATGTGAGGCAGTTAAGTGTGCTAGGCAGTATGCTAAATGTCAGGGATACAAAGATGAAACAGGGGAAGAGGAAAGACATGTCACTACCTCCCACCAGAGCAGGTAAATGAAGCACATTGCTGAAGGTCAAATATTGGTTTGGGGCCAGGGAGAAAACAAGATAAAAAAAGTCAAGCGAGATTTTTATGTGGTTGCAAAAGCTGAGTGTTTATGGCAGGAGACCCCAGGATCATGGAGGGAAATGTGGTTGGAAGCTGGGATCACAGAGCTGGGTGCTGGGAAGCCCTAGAAGTTTAGGAAAGGGGTTCTGGGCTACTGGGGTGCACTGTTCAATATGGTAACCACTAGTTACATAAAGCTATTGGGCACTTGAGATGTGGCTGGTTCCATATGTTGAAATGACAATATATTAGGAATATATTATGTTAAATAAGATATATTATTATATTGAATATATTGTATTAAAGAAGATATATTATTAAAATTAACTTCCCTTTGCCTTTTTAATAAGATATTAAAGAATTAAAAATTAATGTATGTGGCTTACATTCTATTTCTATAGGACAGTGCTGAGCTAAATACTCAGGAGAAGAATCAATGGGACAGAAGCCTTTCTATCTCTTCTTTCCTCCTCTCTGGTCCTTTCCTATTGCCTTCTCTCTTTTTAGAACTAACTTAAGGACCGGAAATGTTTTTATCCCTGTGTCATCTTCTTTGCTTTTCTTGATCCCAGTGTTGAACCCACCTCTCTTTCACATACAGGCTTTTTATGGCATATACAGGTACATTCTCCACTCTTCCTGTCTTATCTTACATGTAAAGCAAACATTGGCTCATATTGACAAGCAAATACATGTGAAGGAAAAACTCTAAGAAGTTTTATAATTGACTTCTAAACTCAGAGCTCTGTGGAGAGTGAAAGAAGCAGCTTCAGTTCATTCATTAATTGGTTCACTTAGCAGGCAGCGCCTGTGGCTCAGTGAGTAGGGTGCCGGCCCCATTTACCGAGGGTGGTGGGTTCGAACCCCACCCCAGCCAAACTGCAACAAAAAAAATAGCAGGGCCTTGTGGCAGGCACCTGTGGTCCCAGCTACTTGGGAGGCTGAGGCAAGAGAGTCGCCTAAGCCCAAGAGCTGGAGGTTGCTGTGAGCTGTGATGTCATAGCACTCTACTGAGGACAACACAGTGAGACTCTGTCTCTAAAAAAACAAAATTCATTCATTTAGCAAATATTTATTGAGTGCCTCCCAGGTGCCAGGTTGTTTTAGATATGGGAGAGACATAAACAAATAGTACAATGTCACTGCTCTCATGGAGTTCATTTTCTAGTTTGTCATTGTCTTTGAAGTGCTTGGAAGTCAAGGTTTTGAGGTCTGCACCATCGCCTTCATATGCTTACGGTGTCAGTCCTCTTTTTCCAAGGGATATATGGGTAATGGAATGAGGAATGGGAAATAGATGTTTGGTACCACAAAATAAAACCATCTTCCCAAAACAACATATTTGTTCAAACAGCAATCACAGACTCCATTGGTTTCAGGGGTTTGACGCAAATGAGTGAATAAGATACTGGGATCTAATCAAACTAAAAAGCTTTTGCCCAACCAAGAGCATAGTAAGTAAAGAGACCACCTTCAGAATGGGAGAAGATTTTTGCAGGTTATGCTTCCAACAAAGGTCTGATAACTAGAATCTACAGAGAACTCAAACAAATTGATAGGAAAAGAATAAATAACCCCATTTCTATGGGGGCAAGAGACTTGAACAGAAACTTCTCTGATGAAGTCAGGCACATGGCCTACAAACACATGAAAAAATGTTCATCATCCTTAATCATCAGAGAAATGCAAATCAAAACTACTTTGAGATCTCATCTAACTCTAGTAAGATTAGCCCACATCACAAAATGCCAAAACTACAGATGTTGGCGTGGATGTGGAGAGAAGGGAACACGTCTACACTGCTGGTGGGAATACAAGCTAATATGACCTTTTTGGAAAGAAGTTTGTAGAACTCAAGGAACTAAAAGTAGCTCTACTGTTCAATCCTGCAATTCCTCTACTAGGTATATACCCAGATGATAAAAAATCATTTTACAACAAAGACATTTGCACCAGAATGTTTATTGCAGCCCAGTTCATAATAGCCAAGACATGAAAACAGCCCAAGTGCCCATCGACCCATGAATGGATTAACAAATTGTGGTATATGTACACCGTGGAATACTATGCAGCCATAAAAAAGATGGACTTTCACATCTTTTATGTTTACCTGGATGGAGCTGAAACATATTCTTCTTAGTAAAGTATCTCAAGAGTGGAAAAAAAGTATCCAATGTACTCAATACTACTATGAAATCAATATATAATCACCTACACACTCATACGAATGGCAAAACATTATTATAGTTCAGAAAGTAGAAGGGAAAAGGAGAGAGAGGGGAGGGGAAGGGGGATAGGGGCAGAGGGAGAGTATTTGGGGGGACCTCACCTAATGTGTATGATGCAATGGTACATTTCAAAACTATTAAGAAATGAGTATAATTGTGATGGATGTGTTACTTAGTTCAATGTAAGCATTTCACATTGTATATTGAAGCAGTACCCTGAACCCCTTTAATGCATCAATGTACAAAGTTATGATTTAATAAAAACAACTAAAAAAAAAGATGTATTAGTCAGGGTTCTCCAGAGAATAGGATGTGTGTGTGTGTGTGTGTATGTGTGTTAGAGAGAGAGAGAGAGAGAGTTGTTTTATGGAATTGGTGTATGTGATTGTGAAGGAAGCTTGGTGAATCTAAAAGCTGATGGGAGTATGCGGGCAGGTTGAAATTTGAGTCCAAAGGCAGTTTGCCTTTCTCCTTGCTTCAAGGGGAGATTGCTCTTTTTTTCACTTAGGTCTTCAACTGATTAAAGGAGGCCTACCCATATTATGCAGGGTAATCTACTCAAATTCCACTGGTTTAAATGTTAATTTCATTCAAAAACCACCTGCCCATAAAACGTTCAGAATAATGTTTGGCCAAATAATGCGCCAAACCATGGCCCACCCCAGTTGGCACATAAAATTAACCATCATGGGGGGTTATGAGACAATCAGGAGCGGGGAAGCTGGGGCTACTTAGAGATGTCATGCCCCTCCCAGGACATTAAAATTAAAAAACAAAACCCCCAAATCCACACAGTGGAGCTAAACAAATAAACAAAAAACCCCACATGCGTACAGACTAAATTTGGACCTGGGTCCCTAAAGTCTTGGGCTTACAAGTTCAGTATTTAAACACGTCAATGTTCTCAGGCTTCACATTAACATTATACATTTGCTTTTGAAGGAACTAAGTAGTTTCCTTCTCCAGGAACGAGGAGAACCATTTTCTGAGGGGGAGAGTGAGCTCCACCCAACGGTGTACCGGGTTGACTGTCAGGTGAACATTCTATTCCAGAATCAAAAGAGATGCTAAGACTGTCTTGTGCTGGACCCTCCCTGACTTGTAACTTGCCTTTAAGGAGTTAATCTGATTTGAAGGCTTGTCTCTAGAATAAGCAGTGGAAATCATTCTTTATTTAATAGATTCAATTTTTTTGTTGTAGCATGTGACAGCCTTTTGAAGCCAATCAAGTCAAAAGGTGGCTCCCTTTTAATTGGTTAATTGTTGATGCCATTCCTTTTCATACAGACTTCCTGGTGTGTTTGAACTTTTCCCAAGTCTGCACACCATGTTAATGCACCCTGTGGAGAGATTATTTTTAGTCATCAAATTCCTTAACATGTTGGTGATGAATTTATGCTAGAGAATCTTTTTTTGTGTGTGCATTTTAAAAAATCAAATCACAGCATGGGTTTCATCTGGGAACCACATGTCCAGGAAAGTAATTATTGCAAACCCAAGGGCACAACCGACTATAGCTCAGATGGATCCAGTTTGTGATTCTGCCATACTTGCTAATAAAGCACCGTCCTCCCAACACACTCGCTGTGCTACACACTGTGTGCTGGCCACTAGCTTCCCAAGTGTCTTCCTGAATGACTATGATCTGAAGTTTGAGGGAGTTTGTTGTCTCTGGAAATGGAGAAGAGGAAAAAGTTAATTTTAAGAGATTCTGAGGCCATGAAGTGCAGATACGATGAAACTAAACTACACAGAAATTTTAGAAAGTCTGCTACCTGTATTAATGTTGCTTGTGTGGTAACATGTTGTCATACATATAAAAAGAAATTAGATTGCAGATTCCTTCAAGGAAAGGAAGTAGCTTATTATCCCTAGCACCTACCAATAGGTGTTTTGATGATGAAAGGAAATAAAACCTTGACCTCGTGAAGAAAAAAATCTTCTGCAGCTGTCATTCACTAAATAATTGTTAAATAAGGGCAGAGAAGGACAATTATACCCCTTAAAGAGTAATTGAGCTAAACTTTGCTTCAGTGTTTAGGCACATCCATGTAGGTAAATGTCAGCTTCCTTGGAAAGGCATTTTTCCTAGTGGGAAAAAACCTTAGAACTGAATTGGAAGACTTGGATCTTGATTCTAAGACTTCTATCTGTTAGACCTTGAATATATCACCATATGTCTCTGAGATTCGGTGCATTCTGTATAAATCATTTATGAAACTGTAATGGGCACATGGACTAGTGCATGCATTTGGGATAGCAATCTAGCCATACCAAGAGACCTTGAGTGAGAGTTATCCACATGGCCACGCAACCCCAAGAGAAGCTCACCTGGGGCCCCTAAGTTCGCCTTTATGAGGATATTCATTGCATGTGTCAATCTACTGTCCATCTCCAGGGAAATTAAAATATGAAGAATCCTTATCACAAAATACTTGGCAGCAATTAGAAGTGATAAATTAGAGATATACAGAGCAACATGGACAGACCTTTAGAACATAGTCTTGAGTAAATAAGCAAGACATAGACTAGATCATAGAACAATACCATGTTAGGTAATTAAAATCACATTCATGAAAAACAACCCATGGATATATCAAAGATAAGTACCTGTCTGAGAACATATTCCAAACATATTAGAGAGGATACCTATGGAAGTGAAGACTGGGAAAAATAGCAAACACAGAACCAATGATGAGAATTTGACACAATCACCTCCAGCCTAATGAGAAGTGAGGCGGAAACTGCCCTTCTTCAGTCCCTCATAGCTGGATTTCTTTCACTCATCCTGTTGGCTATCATGGGGTTTCTTATTTTTAAATTATTCTTTGGGAGTTCACAGCCATGGCTTTTCCTAGATTCTGTTCAGAGATAACCATCAATAAAACTTACAGTTCATGTATGGTTTGCAAATATCCTTTTGTTCTTTAGATATGCCATCTATTCAAATTAAGTAAATGTCACATCAGCTTAAGAACCACCTAATCACTTGTTATCTCACCATCCTGCTTTTCATTCTTTCCAAAGTCACCACTATCAGATATTTGCTTCTTTATTGACGACGATATCCCCAATTTAAATAACATTTACATATCTTCAGTGCCAAGAACGGTGGCTGCCACATAGTAGGTGCTGTGAAAATATTTGTTGAGTAAAAGACGATGATTCATGCAGATCTCTGCATGTGAGGTCCAAGAAACAAGCAACATAAATATAAGAGATTGTTGTAGATTCTTTCTCCCTTGCTAATTTTTCTATTCTTTTATTATATAACTCCATGACTTATTTTGTATCACATATGCCTAGTTATAAATGTATCCATTTCTCCTACTAAGTTGTGGGTCTCTGAAAAGAATGAGACATGTTTTTAATTTTTCTTATCTCTTAGAGAATTTAAAATAAAACTTTGATATTCTGAGTACTAGATATATATCAGATTGAACTGAACCTGAATGATACAAATAAGAGAGAGAGAGAGTGTGTGTGTGTGTGTGTGTGTATGTTAGAGAGATAGTGAGAGAGACAGAGAGAACATTCGTGTAGGCCTGTTTGGGTACATTTTGTGCCAATGATTTTTAGACTAATTTTGAGGGTCTGCTTACATTTAGAAAGTGTGAATTTGGCCAGATATCAAATTTCTGGCCCATGTTCTCATAACAGCCTGAATTCTGAAGAACCTGAAGCAACTTAGACAAAATGTGACCAGTTCATCTACTTAAGACAGTGCATACTCAATTTACATAACACTCTGCTCTTTTTACATGAAGAACAGTGACATAAAAAAGCTAAAGAGAGTTAAGGCCATAAACATCAGGGTTACTCCAATAATTAACTGGAGTGAGCGGGGCAGATAGGCTGAGCTCCTTAAGGACTGACCCCGTGTCCTGTGGAGTTTTCCTGCAGTGAAGAGCACAGTGCATAGGGAATACTTAACAAAAGCTTGCTAAATGACGGATTAAATGAAAAAATGGAGAAATGAAAAGTAATGAGATTGATTCTTTGTATGACTCATAAATTGGCTCCGAAGCCATTGGCTCAGAAGGAACTCAATTGAAGAGTTCCAAAAATGCATCATTGGCCTAAATATGTGGTCTCTATAGAACACACATTTAGCTGTAGAAGTGGTATTTGCTATTCATCGTCACCATCTTCCAGTCTCCCAGGCTAGAAACTTAAGAAGTGCACATGAGTCATCCACTGTTCTTCCCTCCCATATCTAAGCATTAATTCCTGCCAGCTCTGCCTCGGGAATAGCCTCAGCCCATTGCCTTATTGTCTAATTTCTACAGAACAGCTGCCAATCTTTCTCCTTTGCAACCTATCCTCCCCCAACTCATCAAAGTTATTCTCCTGCAGCTAATATATTAAACTAGATGACTTGGCTGAGGTCAGATAGAAACTTGTTCTATCTTATGATTGTGCTATGATTTGGACACGTCCCCCAAAATTCACATGTTGGAAATGTATTTATTTATTTATTTTTATTTTTTTGGCCAGGGCTGGGTTTGAACCCCCCACCGTCAGTATATGGGGCCAGCGCCCTACTCCTTGAGCCACAGGCGCCACCTGATGTTGGAAATTTAATACCCAATGCGACAGTGTTGAGAAGTGAGACCTTTAAGAGTTGATTAGGTCATGAAGGCTTTGGCCTCATGAGTGGATTAATGCTATTATTCTGGGGGTAGGTTAGTTATTACAGAAGTGGGTTCTTGATCAAAGGATGACTTCTCCCTCTCCTTCCCTCTTATGCATACATGCTTTTTGCTTGTCTGCTTTCTACCATGGGATCTGAGCCCCTTGGACTTCTCAGCCTCAAGAACCATAAGAAAGGGGCAGCGCCTGTGGCTCATCGAGTAGGGCGCTGGCCCCATATACCGAAGGTGGTGGGTTCAAGCCCGGCCCCGGCGAACTGCAAAAACAGAAAAATAGCCGGGTGTTGTGGGGGGCGCCTGTAGTCCCAGCTACTCAGGAAGCTGAGGCAAGAGACTCGCCTGAGCCCAGGAATTGGAGGTTGCTGTGAGCTGTGATGCCACAGCACTCTCTCCAGGGTGACAGCTTGAGGCTCTGTCTCAAAAAAAAAAAAAAAAAATGTTCAGTCCAATCTAATTATCAGAACTTCAGTTACTTACCCAAACGTAAGTTTTCCATCCCACTAGTGGGAGCCGTACCCAGACTTGGAAACATGGGAAGAAGGGAGTTAGTCATTTTTTCTCTCTGTTTCACCTCTTCTTGCACTAACTGTGCCTAGGAGAGAAGGGATTAGAGAAAAAAGAGGCCAGGCCTTCTGTGGCTCTTGCGGTTGTAATCACAACACCCTCAGTGAGTGGCAGATCTAATGGGGCTTTTTGAGGATTTCTTTAGAGACCCTTCCTCCCTCAGACCCCCTGTGATAGCATTCCCTTGCTTGGACAATGCCCACTTTAGCTAGGCTCTTAAAGTTTCCCCTGAGTTGTTTGTTTTTTTTTAACCTGGATTCCAGCAGACCGCTTTCCATGCTTCTTGTGTTGGAATGATCTAGAAGGGCCTCTTAGATGGGGGTTTCTAAGATGACTCAAGTCCACCTATTTTCCTCCTGTCCACCCGGCACAAACTTCCCCACTGTTTCTGTAAGTGGAGTTTGTTCCTGCTGGAACTCATAGGCTTTGCTCTGCTGCCCTAGGTACCACCAGCCAGCCTTCCACTGAAGACTTTTCTCCAGTGAAATCAGAAGGCAGCCTCTCCGTCCACTCCACTAGGCAGCCTGGAGATGTGTAGAGGTCTAATCATGGCAGAACTGGCTTGAGGTCACTGTCTTTGAGAGTCCTACCTAGAGAGTCTTATGCCTCGTTTAGGATCTGGAGAGGGGGGGACTTAAACCTATTGTTCTCAGCTTTGGAGTCTCAGCCAAAACTATGAGAAAGGAAAAGACCTATTTATTTATTTATTTATTTATTTATTTATTTATTTATTTATTTATTTATTTTTTAAAGATGTTTCTTCTTTATTTGTGGCTAAAAACCTGGAGTTTTTTTTTTTTGCAGTTTTTGACCTGGGCTGGGTTTGAACCCACCACCTCCAGCATATGGGGCTGGCGTCTTACTCCGTTGAGCCACAGGTACTGCCCCGAAAAGACCTATTTTAACATGCCGTTACATTCCTTTAAAGACAGCAGATACCGTTTTGTTTTGTTTTAATTAACTGTTCCAAGTTTACAAGGCTTGATTTTTGAAGTCCAGACTCAGAAGAGACATCTGAAATGGATCACTGGACCCCCATCATTTTGCAAATGAGAAAGCAAAACCCACGGAATCTGACGGACTTACCAAAGATCAGACACCTAGTAATGACCAGTCCAGGGCTTGATCCTAGATCTTTGGCTTCTAAATCTTATGTTCTTCCTATCAAATTATTTTGGCTAAAATGCTTCTCCTTAAAGTGACCAGAGACATTTGCTCCTGAAACAAAGCTACTTATACATAAGGATCAAATGAATATAATAGACTTTTAATGATTTTCAAAACACCCATGGAAAAAAAATCCAATGAACTGGATGCTATGATTATAGTTGATTTTAATTTTTTATCTTGTCTATATTTTCTAAATGTTTTATGATAATTACATGTTTCTTTTGTTGTAAGGAAACAAAACATATAAAATTATTCTTTTTGAATGTAACTCTCTATTACGGGAAATAATTCCATATAAATGAAAACAGAACTGCATTTATACAGTTTTTAGAAAGTGTATCGGAGTAGGTGGAATAATGAGATCTGAGTTACAGTCCTGGTTCTGGGTAACTATAAAATCTTGAGTCGATTCATTTTCTCTAATGTAATATAAGGAATCTGGGCTATACAAAATCTAAGCTATTTTCTAATTCTGAAAAGAAAACTTCTTAGAAGCCCTGTGAAAAGCAATTATGAGAACTTAACATGAAAAAGATCTCAAAATATAAAGCTTCATGTAAACTTATGACAATAAAAGACCTTGACTTTGCATCAGTTCTCTGTCACGAACCCTCCAGTCAAGTGAGAGCAGCCTTGACATTTTATCCAAGTAAATCACTAAGTGCATTTACCCTTGTAGTCTCCCCTTATCCTCAGGTCCCACCTCTCCCATGAAGTCTCCTTGACTACCAGAACCCTGATGGGCCCCCATTCCAGGTCCTACAGACTTTAAGCCTGCCCTACACTATTTAGCTAACAGTGTGATGCACGCTGTGTTGTACACTGTAATTCCTTGGGTGCTCTATTTTTTCTCCAGTGCATTGCCTGCAGACGGCAGCCATGCTCACTGTCTCTGTTTCCCCCATCCTGGCTCAACACAGGCGGAGCATGCAGGGGCCTCTGTTTATGCTTGTTTAGTGAGAAGTGTCTATTAGAAGAAGGTTCTAAAAGGTCCAATTAGAGGCAAAGGTCCATGAGGTTTCCAGATATCCCTGGAGCAGAGTCTCCATGACAGCCAATCTAGGTTCTAGAAGACAATTAAATTTATTCCTTTTCCTCGTCTCCCTCTGGGTCTTTCCCCAACCTGGCCCCAGCCGAGGCTGACTCAGGGTTGCTTTACTGTTGCTGTTACTTCCTGGAATTGGACCCATGGTTTGAACCTCCTCTGGAAAAGGGATCACAAGTGTCTCCTTACACTGCTGGCTCCAGGCCACCTTCTTTGGGCCAGGCTGAGGGAATGAAGTTGGCCAGAGCACTCAACTATCTGGGGTATGCTTTGGGCCTCTTGGCTGACAAGGCCAAAACACTTGGTCAGCTTTGCTGATTTTCTCTCTCCCTAGGACCCGGGGAGAAAGGAGAAACAGCCTTCTCTCTTCCCACTCTGTTTGGCTGGTCTCACCCATTCCTCTTCCTTCCTGCACGCCGCCTCCTCTCTCCATGGCACAGCCTTCATTTTCTGTCCGGGGTCCCTGTCTTTCTGACATTCAGCTTTAATTTTTAGGTCTCCCTTTTTCATCTCCTCTTCTTTCCCACCAGGAGCCCTCTCAGTCAGTCTACCTTTCCGTCTCCACATTGTTCCCTGCCCCTCTGGACAGTGTGCAAGGAGGTGACCGCCACTCTCCAGGGCCAGGTGGGGAACTAGGGTAGTTTCCATACATTGTCCTCATTCTAAGATCTGGGCAAAAGAATGCTTATGTCAGGTCGCATCTCAGAAGCTGGTCTACAGTCCTGACAGGAGTCATCTCACACCCTGTCCCACAGCACTGGCCTGGAGGTGGTGGCAGTGCTGGTGTCAGGCTGCAAAGTTGGGGGGAGGGGGTAGTTGAAGGCCTCCAAAGTAGGCCACACCTGCTCGGCTGCACAGTTCCGAGCTCTCCCACCAGCCCTCCCGAGCATACTGCCTCAAGTCACACATCCAAAGTGAAATGTGGGTGTTTTAATCACTGAAGAGAATCCTTAATACTGCTCCTTCAGCACATAGCTATCTCTCCCGTGCCAGGAACCGCGGGGAGCCTATTGCTCCCCATCCTGAACTGGATCCAGAAGCATTAGGTGAGGCTCAGTACAATTTTCAGTTGTTATCATATGAGGCCCTTAGAGACGCTTCTCAATTCTAGCAATTAGCCACACAGGGGTCAACCAAGTGTTCTCAGCTCTAATTAACAGCTGTGTTGAATCTGGGACACGTACAATTCCTTTGGGGATGTGCTCTTCAAACAGAAACAAAACCAGAATATCAAGCTCTTTCCTCCTTCTCAGAGGCTATGAAGTCTGAAAATTATTGCTGAAGATATTCTTTATAAAAATACCGGGAAGCCAAGTGGCTTCTGGACTGAAGGTATGAATTTAAAGGCAAAAATATAATCTTAGCTCTACTATGAAATTATCCAGCAGGGCTCAGGAGGCCCCAGGAGTGTTAGGGGAATTAGGTGCCTCTCAGCTCCACGCCCAGGGCCCAGGACACCCAGCGGGCTACATGATATCATCACCCCACAAATCAAAGGCTTGCTCCCTGGCTTCAAAAGGAAAAGGAAAAGGAACAGGATACTTTGTGTTGGGAGCCCTGCTCTGAGCGGGAACTGTGCTGATGCCTGTTCAAGTTGTTCCCTGGGTATTCTGGCTTCTTGCCCTGCCTGACAGCTGCAGGAGTTCTGTAAGAAATCTGAGGGAGAATTTCCTTTGCAGCCATGACTGAGAACCCAGGATCAAGAGCTTTGCAGACAGAAAAGACATTACCCTTCAAAGATCCCAAGTCATCTATTAGGGTCAACAAACAGCCGGCAAAAAGCAGGGCAGCTGGCGGCCCGGCCCTGGATGGAGAAAATGTATGCCCTTGGGAACCAGCCAGACGAATTTTTCTTTACTGACTGAGAGCAAATGCACAGAGGCATTTAAAAATAAGTGTATTTTAATACGGGAATATTTCAAATGAATAGAAATGTACAGAACAATAGCTGTGGCCCCGGATCAGTAAACAATAGCTTTATGCCAAATGCACTTCACATCTTTTTCTAAATAATTTACATATACATTTGAATCACCACCTCCTTCCCCTGGCCCTATTCCCCATTCTTATTCTGAGTTTGGGATGTACCTCCCTGTATATCTGCAACCCAGGGTGCATGTTCGTTGTACACGTGAATGCATCCCTAAGAAATAATGTTCTTCTTCCTCTTTTTGAAAATGTGTGTAAGGGGCATCATTCTGTACCTTCTCTCCTTTTGCAACATGTTTTTATTTCTCTTAACATGTTTCAGAATCATCCACATCATTATATGTGAATCTAGCACACTCATTTTTTTTTTGTTTTTTTTTTTTTGAGACAGAGTCTCACCCACTAACCCTCGGTAGAGTGTTCTGATGTCTCAGCTCACAGCAACCTCCAACTCCTTGGGCTTAGGCGATTCTCCCGCCTCAGCCTCCCAAGCATCTGCAACTGCAGGCTCCCACTGCAACACTGGGCTATTTTTTTGTTGCAGTTTGGCTGGGGTCAGGTTGAACACAACACCCTTGGTATATGGGACCGGTGCCCTACTCACTGAGCCAGAGGCGCCACCCACCCCTGGCTATTTTTGTTGTTGTTGTTGTTGTTGCAGTTTGGCTGGGGCTGGGCTCGAACCTATCACCCTTGGTGCATGGGGCCGGCGTCCCACCCACTGAGCCACAGGCGCTGCCCTAGCACACCCATTTTAACTTCAAAAAGGTATTTTATTATATGACCATATCAAAAGGTATTTATCTGGTCTCTTGTTGTTAGACAAGTAATTTAATTTTGGGGGGGAATCACAAACATTGCTGCAATGAATAGTCTTACAGGTGTCGATTGGGGAACATGTGAGAGATTTTTTTCCCTTAGGGTGATGTTTCTAGAAGTCTTGCCCTTGGGATCCTTGTACACTGTTAAAATTATTAAGGACCCCATGGCTCGGCGCCTGTGACTCAAGCAGCTAAGGCGCCAGCCACATACACCTGAGCTGGCGGGTTCGAATCCAGCCCAGGCCTTCCAAACAACAATGACGGCTGCAACCAGTAAATGGCCGGGCACTGTGGCGGGCTCCGGTAGTCCCAGCTACCTGGGAGATGGAGGCGGGAGACTCACTTGAGCCCAGGAATTGGAGGTTGCTGTGAGTTGTGATGCCACAGCACTCTACCCAGGGCGACAGCTTGAGGCTCTGTCTCAAAAAAAAAAAAAAAATTATTAAGGACCCAAGTAGCTTCTGTTTACGTGGATTATAGCTATTAATGTTGATGGTGTTCAGAATTGAACCTAAGAAATTCAAAACATTTATTAGTTCATTTAAAAAATAACAAACCTGTTATATTTTAACATACACATTTTTAAATGAAAAATAATTATAATTTACCAAACCAAAAGAAATGAGTGAGAAGAAGGCCATTGTTCTGCATTTTTGCAAATCTCTTTCATGTCTGGCTTAATAGAAGTCAGCTGGAGTTTCATAGCTGCTGCTGCCTTCAATCTGTTGCAATATGTTGTCTGGTTCGAGTATATGAAGAAATGCAGGCCCCACACAGATAGGCAGTTGTAGAAGGGAGGAGTATTCTAATGACCTCAGATAATTTTGCAGTTTTTGGCCGGGGCTGGGTTTGAACCCGCCACCTCCAGCATATGGGGCCGGCGCCCTACTCCTTTGAGCCACAGGAGCTGCCCCTGTTCAGATAACTTTGGATATTCTTCCTCAAATAAACTAAACGAGGGTGAGCAAGTAATAGTTTCTAGTTGTAATGTGGAATCTGAAATTAGAGGAATGTACTTCTCATATTCTGTTACATTAAAACCCATCGATCTTTCTTGGTCATGCACGTCTTACAAATGTTGACAGATTTCATGATACAACATCAAAAGCACATATATTTATATCACCACTGATTTAATCATAAACGTTTTTAAAAACTGGGAGACTGTCAAGTTCATGGTGGTGGACACAAGTTTTCCAAAATTCTAATTTTTGCTTGAAAGCTCAAAATTTGTCATTGGCAACAGATGTAGTCGCTTTCCTTGAAGTGACAGGCTCATTTTGTTCATTTTTTGAGAAAATGCCTGCCAAGTTCTCAAGTCTGCATAACCAGAGTTTGTCGGTCTTTCTTTCAAAGTGAAAATGGTATTCCGTGAAAAAAGTGGATCGTTCACCTCATAGCTGAAAACAGTGCACAATGTTTGTCCTTGAGAGAACCACGATCATGCTTTGGTGTGCAAACATGCTTTCTATGTATTTCCCATTTCTTTAGTATTATTATTTTTTGAAATGGAGCCTCACTCTGTCACCCTGAGTAGAGTGCCACAGTGTCATAACCCACAGCAAGCTCAAACTCTTGGGCTCAAGCAGCCTTCTTGCCTCAGCCTCCCGAGGAGCAGGAATTACAGGCGGTAGCCACAATGCCCAGCTAGTTTTTTTCTATTTTTAGAAGAGATGGCTCTGACTCTTACTCAGGCTGTTCTGGAACTTCTGAGCTCAGGAAATCCTCCCACCTCAGCCTCCCAAAGTGCTAGGATTACAGGCACAAGCCACGGTGCCTGGCCTATTTCCCATTTCTTTATAAACAGTAGTAAAAAGACATGTGCTCAAGAGTTGAGATTAAATGAAATTTGTTAAGAATTTTTACTGCTTCATCGGAATGAATGAACATTCGGAATGAATGGACAATGAGTCTGGCTCAGTATAGACATGTGTGCGAGTTAAACACTCCAGCAGAATTTTTAGAGGGGCCTCAATGCTTTTAAGAGTGACTTCCAGGAGCCTTCCATATTCTCATGGTGAATGCTGGAGAAAACCCCTTGGCAGGGAGAGGAGGAAAGTAACCATTTTGAGCATTCTCTTCTTCTTATAACACCTCCCCTCAAGAGAAACTACTTTTATTAGAGTTTAACCACTGTTGGTTTTTGTTGTTGTTGTTTTTGAGACAGAGTCTCATTCTGTTGTCCAGGCTGGAGCGAAGTGGAGTCATAACTTACAGCAACCTAAACTCCTGAGTTCAAGTCTTCCTCCTGTTTCAGCCTCTCTAATAGCTGGGACTACAGGTGCTCACCACAATGTGCAGCTAGTTTTTCTATTTTTTGTGGAGACAGGGTCCCGCTCTTGCTCAGACTGGTCTGGAAAACCTGAGTTCAATCAATCCACCTGCCTCTGCCTCCCAGAGTGCTAGGATTACAGGCGTGAGCCACCATGCCAGGCCCCAGAAGGTTTTACTAACTATCCTGACGGAAGAGAAATACGCAATTCTAGCCCCTACTGGCTTTCCACGTGGAGGAAGGGGAATACCTAACTCCAGTTTACAGCCTCCTATCTCACTTCAGACGGAAAAAAACAAACTAAAGCTGAATAACACTTGTGAAAGTCACAGCCCAAGGTCACAGACTCACTAAAAGTCTGAGACCTAATCACAGGTCTGTAGAACCTTTTCTTCTGCCCTCACCTTAGCACATCAACAGGGGCAGCCCTGTACAACAACAGGGAAATACATCGGAAAGCATCGTGTGTCCCAGATGTTATTTATGAAGTCTCTAACTCAGTGTCCAGCCCTTTCTTTCTCTGTTGCACATTGGAAAAATAATAGTTGTCTTGGGTCACACATTAAATACACAAACACTAAGGAAAGCTGATTAGCAAAGAAAAAAAAAGATCCATACATACATTTCATGATATCTGATACCATAAATAAGCAACAAAAAAAAAAAGGTCCTCACAAAATCAGCATGGGGCCTGTGGGCTGCAGGTTGGACACGTCTTCAAGGAAACTAGGAAACTAAAGACAATAGAAGAGACAGTAGCAAAGATACCAGAGGAATTTTTGCCTCTGGCACCTAAGGCAACAGCTAGCAGAAAATACATCCTAACCCTAACCAGATAAATACCAAAACTTTACATTAGAGGCCCGTTTATTTCAGTTCCTTTTATCTAGTGTATCATGTCTGGCCTACAACAGAAAATTACGAGACATGCTAAAATACAAAAACATAATTTGAAGAGACAGAACAATCACCAAAACCAGACTCAGATATGGCAGAGGTGCCTGATCAAACAGGGGAATTTAAGACAACCATGGCTTTTTTTTTTTTGAGACAGAGCCTCAAGCTATCACCTTGGATAGAGTGCTGTGGCATCACAGCTCACAGCAACCTCCAATTCCTGGGCTCAAGCGATTCTCCTCCCTCAGCCTCCCAAGTAGCTGGGACTACAGGCGCTGGCCACAACCCCTGGCTATTTTTTTGGTTGCAGCTGTCATTGTTGTTTGGCGGCCCAGGCTGGATTTGAACCCACCAGCTCAGGTGTATGTGGCTGGTGCCTTAGCCACTTGAACCAAAGGTGCCGAGCCAATATGCTATGATAGCTTTATTTCTATGTTTCTAATTCTTATGCATTTATTTGTTCCTTATACTTGACCTGCAGTGCAGTGTTAAATGGAAGTGGTAATATTAGTCATTTTTTTTTCCCCCTGAATTAAAAAATATTTCTGACACTTCATTATTGAATGTAATGTTTGCTGTAGGTTTTGGTAGATACCCTCTCTCAGGTTAGGAAAGTCTCCTTCTATTTCTAGCAAACAGTTTTGTTTTTTTTTAAAGCATGAATAGAGGTTGAATTTTATTGACTGCTTTTCCTGTATCCTCTGAGATGATCACATGCTTTTCCTTCTTCAATTTATTAATGCCTTGAAATGAAATAACAGACTTTTTTCCTTATGGAGTTCATTACATTTGTGTGATAAATCCAAATTGGTTGTGATTTAAAAAAAAACACATTTTAGTATTTCAATTGCTATTATGTTATTTAGGATTTTTGACATTTATATTTATAACCAAGACTGACTTATGTTTTCCTCTCTTGTACTGTCATTGTCTGGTTTTGATATTAAGGGTATACTAGCCTCATAAAATGAAATTTCCATTTTTGAGTTCATTTTCTGGAAACAAACTTGCCTGTAAAATCACATAAACCTCATGTTTTCTTTGTGGTAGATTTAACTGCTATTCCATTTTGTTTATGGTGATAGATCTAGTAATATTTTCTGATTTTTTAAGTTTTATATTCTATATTTACCTAAAAAATACATGTCATTTTTCTTCCAATTTATCAGCACTAATTTGGTCAAAGCATTTTTTATCGTAATTATAGTTATGCCTTTATTTCACTTCCAATATTGTTTATTTGTGCATTCTTTTTTATAGGTTAATCTTACTAGAAGTTTGTCTACCATATTTTATTGAATCTTAGCTATCATCAACTATAAAGTATTTCAGAGACAATAAAATGGTATTAAAAAGTATCTGAAAGTAAATAACATGTAAAATACGGAATCTTCTTAGTCCCTTTGAAGGAACTAGATTTCTTTCTTACTCTATGATTCATTTTCTAATTCTAGACTAAGAAACTTCACTCATTAATTTCATTTTTCTTTTAAAAATATGCACATGTGAGACGGTAAATTTTCCTTATGTGTTGTTTGTAATAGGAGTTAGATATGCAATATTTTCATTGCCATTCATTTTGAATATATTTTATATTCATTATTATTTCTTATTTGAGAACTAAATTTTAAAGATATGTTTAAACCCTGTCCAGAATGCACGGGTGACCACTGGAGGGTGGCCTGTCCCCAGAGGCAAAGGCCTACTGGGACAGTGACCCCATCGGAGCCCAAACTGGACAGAGGGTGCCCGGGGCAAATTCTCATGGCTCCAGCTTGTGTCATCACCCCTCAAGAGCCCCAGGTTTGCCTTATAGTGGAGCGCCTGGAGATAAAAATTTCTTTTGGACACTGGAGCAACCTTTTCTGTACTTCTCTCTAGCCCTGGTCTTTTATCCCCCAAATCCATAACTATACAGGGGGTATCTGGAAAGCCGGTTACCAAATTTTTCTCCCAGCCTTTAAACTGCAATTGGGATGACTTGCTGTTCTCTCATGCCTCCCTAATCATCCCTGAAAGTCCTGCTCCCCTTTTGGGGAGGGACATACTAACTAGAACAGGAACTTTTCCCTCCTGGAGATCTAGTCATGATCAAAACTCTTCCCTCTAATTC
>CAUYRH010060152.1:0-20795 GCA_963574655.1 Perodicticus potto | reverse complement strand
TTGAGATATCATCTAACTCCAGTAAGATTAGCCCACATAACAAAATCCCCAAACCAGAGATGCTGGCATGTATGTGGAGAAAAGGGAACACTTCTACATTGCTGGTGGGAATGCAAACTAATATATTCCTTTTGGAAGGATATTTGGAGAATACTTAGAGATCTAAAAATAGACGTACCATTTGATCCTATAATTCCTTTACTAGGTATATATCCAGAAGACCAAAAATCACATCATAATAAAGATATCTGTACCAGAATGTTTATTGCAGCCCAATTCATAATTGCTAAGTCGTGGAAGAAGCCCAAGTGCCCATCGACACACAAACGGATTAATAAATTGTGGTACATGTATACCATGGAATACTATGCAGCCTTGAAGAAAGATGGAGACTTAACCTCTTTCATGTTTACATGGATGGAACTCTTTTTAGCAAAGTATCTCAAGAATGGAAGAAAAAGTATCCAATGTACTCAGCCCTACTATGATGCTAATTTATAGGTTTCATATGAAGGCTATAACCCAATTATAGCACAAGAATATGGGGAAAGGGGCAAGGGGAGGGGGGAGGTTGCGGTGGAGGGAGGGTAATTGGTGGGGCCACACCTACGGTGCATCTTAGAAGGGTACAGGCAAAACTTACTAAATGTAGAAAACAAATGTCTTCATATAGTGATTAAAAGGCCATGAAAGCTATGTTAAACAATTTGATGAAAATATTTCAGATTGTATATGAAGTCAAACATTGTGCCCCATGACTGCACTAATGTACACAATTATGATTTAATAATAAAAAATAAATTAAACAGAAGAAAACAAATAGGGACTGAGGAGGTCAAACTGTCACTCTTTGCTGATAGTATGTTCTTATACTTGAAAAACCCCAGGGGCTCAACCACAGGACTCCTGGAAGAGATCAAGAAATATAGTAACATCTCAGTTCATTTTGTTTTTCATGTTGCCATCATTCTTTTGCTGGTTTCTTTCTCACCTAGCTCCTCTTCTCTTAGCTGTGGTTTAATAGCATTTCAGAGAACTTATTCTCCTTTGTAGACAATTCTGTTAAGTTAAAGGAAGAGAAGGACTCTAGATGGAGCTTTTGTGACACACTCTGGAATGTTGACCCATTGGGAGGATAGGATGCACTGAGCGTCTTTAGAACTGCTATTCTGTTTTAACCCATTTCTTGGGGATTGTCAGTTAGACCCAGTGCTGGATGATTTTTGTGTGGGGTGGGTTTTTACCTTCCAGCTCATTGTTGGAAGTTTTCATTTGGGGGCTGGATGTAACCCTCTCCACCACAATCATTGTTGTGGGGGGATTGCTTTGGCTGGGGTCATCCAGTAGAGGTGATTGTGGCAGCTGGGTGAATCTATTTTGGCTGTAGTCATGGGTGACTAGGCTATGGGCATTTGCATGAACCAAGTCCAAGACTAATGTCAGGGATGGGTTCTGGGTGAAGTCTTTGACCTTGGGATGTTTCTGCCAGTCTAGTGAAATTGGTGGAGACTCAGGGGTAGTGTCTTAATATATAGGCTAATCTCTGGAATTTTGGCAGTGCTACTGTAGGCCTGGCAGGGACCCTAGAACTACAGGAGCAAAGCCTTGGGCTCGGGCAGTGAGAATTTCAGAGATGGCTATGGAGCTAAAAAGAGCAGAGCTGCACATGTGGGAGACTGTTCTGTAAGTGTGGACACTGTGCATTCCCAGTCATGGAGGCAGGGGGTTGTCTGAGTGGCCTAGGGACTATATAATTGAGCTGGAGCTTCTGATCAGTCAAGTTTCTGCCCCCAACACCTGGGACCTATTGAGGCTGTTGCCCAAGGAAATGGCTGTTGTCTATGAGGCTCTTACTCTGATCAGATCCCATGCAGGGTAGGAGACATGCTCAGCCCCCAGTCATAGGACACAACACAGGGGAGCTTATGTTCTGTTTGTTTCCTCTCAGACTAGGAAGGTTGATGCAAAGGCTACTGCTAGAAGGTTGAGTCCTGAGAAGCACCGGCTTCATGCGCCAGAGCAATCCAGATAGTGTCAGTTGCAGAAACCCATGCTTGACATCTTCCAGATCTCTACTGCACAAGCTTTCTGGTGCAATATTTCTGTGTAGACTCTGAGCAGCTCCCCATTCAGCCAAGATGTCTGCAGTGAAGGAGGGAAACCCCTTGCAGCTCATGCTGCCTGTAATTTTTCCCTCAAGTTGCTTCTATTCTTTTGTCTTACCCTCTTCCCAAAAATGTGAATTGTATTAAGCAGGTAAGTGATACTTGTGAGTAAGAATCAGTGACACCCTGTTTAATTGAGTCAGTAGATGCTGGGATGAACTATAGAGTTGTTCTTCCTGTCAGTGGTTGATGCTTACAGGAAAGAGCCAACTGCAAAGATGTTCTTTTGGGTCTGTAATAGGCTTTAACCAGGATGCATCCAAACTTTTGGTTGCTCTGGGCCACACTGGAAGAAGAATAGCTGTTTTGAGCCACATATTAAATACACAAACACTAACAAAAGCTGATGACTAATAAAAAAAAGTTGAAAACAAAAAAAGTCCATAAATAATTGACCTATCTATGTAATAAAATGTCCTTGGGTTTTTTGATATATTTACTTTTTATTATAAAAGTAAAAGAAAAATGGGCAACATAAAACTGGAGGTACATTTGACATTTATTTGAGAAGCCAATGTATCAATATCTAGTTTGGTGGAAGTAGTTGAAATTCTCAGTGAATTCACAAGGTGCTCATCAGATATTTTAGTTCTAATTTTATTCTTATCATGCTTCATGTTTGAAAATACTTGCTTGCAAATGTAGGTGCTGCCAAAAAAGTGATGACACAAATAAGACGTGAGTGTGAAGGAAGGGATATTTGTCTCTGGGAAGATAGGACCTACAAAAATCCAGTAAAAGGATTTGGTTAAATTTTTCTTTAAGTTCGATGTCAGACTGTAGCTCTATTCATTCCATTTGAAAATTATCACGTAACATTTATGTCAACTGAAAATGGAGTCACAAATGCACCAAAACGTTCATTATTTTCCTAGAGATCTTGAAATCTATTTTCAAATTCTTGTATCAAATCAAAAGTATGACTGCATGTTTTTTGCTTTTACAGGAGTATGTTTAGCTAATGTGTCAAAATGCATGATATCGCCTGCCGTAATTTGAGCTTACTGTAATTTCAGTTTCATTCAGAACTCTCTTATGGTTTGAAACATTGTCTTGATAAGTTGGTTTTCACCTCCAAGGTACATGTTTAACTCATGTTAGATGAGTGGCTAAATGGTTAAATCCACTAAAAATGTTAATCTGTAAGCCAGTTTTCAATGTCAAGTTCTGGCACAAATTTGGTTTTTGATACCATGAACAACTTGCTGATATGTCGCAAGTCATAAAATCTTTTCAACATTTGGCCTCAACTTAGCCATCCTACTTCTGAAAAGTAAATGATGTCATCATAGTCAGCATCAATATTTTTAAGGAATTCCTGGAATTGGTGATGATTTAATCCTTTTGGCCCTTATGAAGTTTATAGTCTTGATGGCCATTTGCATGACGTTACCCATTTTTAAAATATTTGAGTGTAAATATTTTTGATGTACTATGCAATGATACATAATCAAATGTGAGTTTGGAGCGGCAATTGCATTGTCTTCTATTAATTTTACTAGTCCTTCTTTTTTATGTACCATCACTGCAGCACCATCAATAACTATAAAGACATATCAATAAGGGACAAAGAAACCCACTTTAACAAATTTTTTATTGCCTCACGTAAGTCACATGACTTAATTGTGTCTTTTAATGCCACTAGAGAAGCCTTTTCTTCAGTGACATTATATTCATCATCAATGCCGCTAATAAAAATAGCAAGTTGAGCCATATTTGTAGTATCAGTGCTGTCATCTGTCATCAAAGCACAAACTTTAAAAGTAGAGCTTCACTCTCCAAACGTCTTTCAATAGATTTTCCAATTTCTTCAATTTGCCTGGCTACACAAGGTCTGACAATTAAACCTGAGAAATCTTCCTTTAAAAAGTGCTATATACTTCATAACTGAGTATCACTACAGTCACCTTTGAAGTACTCCCCTTGGGAAGCTATGCACTGATGCCAGTGCCTAGTCCACCCTTCAAAGCAATTTTGGAGCTCTTTTTCTGGAATAACCAGCAAGGCTATTGTACCAAACACAAAAACACACAACAGCCATAATGAAGGCCACTCAGCCAGGCATCACCACACATCAGCACAAACATAGCTGTGAGACCCTGATATACTAAAGTAATGAAACCCTACCAAGTTGTTTGTACAGTGCTGCCAAGAAAAGCACCTGGTGGCAAGTTCATAAACTTATTTGTCCAACCTTTGTACAACAACAACTCTGATGGGACCACATAGAATCTGCAAATAGCTTTGTGTAGTATTGTCATTTTAACAATTTTCAATTCAAGAATAGAATATCTCTTCACTTTTTTTCTCTCCTCTTGTATTTCTCTCATCAGTGTTTTAAGATTTTCTTTGTGTAGATCATTTGCTTCTTTTGTTAGACTGATTCTTTCCTAGGTATTTTATGTTTTTGCATCTATTGTGAATAGAATTGCTTCTTTGAATCCTTTTTCATATTGTTTGCCGTTTGTGTATGTAAATGATATTGATTTTGCATATTAACTTTGTATCCTGCAATTTTACTGAAGTTGTTTATCAGTTCTAACAGTTTTTGGGGGGGTGGAGTCTTTAGATTTTTCTAGGTATAAGATCATGCTGCAAACAAGGTTAATTTGATTTCTTTCCAATTTTGGCACCTTTTATATCTGTCTCTTGCTTAATTGCTCTGTCCTGATTTTTAACTTAGGTTTTCAAGTTTTTTTCTTTATTATTGTTATTTTTGTTGTTGTTGTTATTTGAGACAGAGTCTTACTTTGCATGTTCAGTAGAGTGTAGTGGCATCACAGCTCACAGCAACTTCAAACTCTCAGGCTTAAGCAATCCTCTTGCCTCAGCCTCTCAAGTAGCTGGGCCTATAGGTGCCTGCCACAATGCCCAGCAATTTTTATAGATGGGGCCTTGATCTGGCTCAGGCTGGTCTTAAAGTGGTAAGCACAGACAATCCACCTGCCTTGGTTTCCCAGTGTGTTGGAATTACATGCGTGAGCCACCACACTTGGCTAGGTTTTCAAGTTTTGCATATTAGTGACACTTATGTTCTGATGATTTCATTGCTTTGTCAGCTAATACATCTCTACTATAAGACCCTTCAACCTCAACTATAGCTACAAACCGGAACCAACATATGAGGGATCATACTTCTACATCAAACTAATACAAACTCTTTGGATCTTCAAGTTTTTAAATAACTTCCATTTTCATTATTTGATTTATTAACACCGCCACCTTCAAAAGAAGTATGTCTTTTCCTGACAAAAGTCCAATGAAATTTGCTGTACAATCTGCACCTCAGAATTAAAAAGAAATGTGACGATTTTTGCTACCATAATTTACCTAAGGTTGTTTTATTTATTTACTTTTTTTTAGAGACAGAGTCTCATTTTGTCACTCTCAGTAGAGTCCTGTCGCATCACAGCTCACAGCAATCTCAGCTCTTGGGCTTAGGTGATTCTCTTACCTCAGCCTCCTGAGTAGCTGGGACTACAGGCACCCGCCACAACACCCGGCTATTTTTTGTGGCAGTTTGGCTGGGGCCGGGTTTGAACCTGCCACCCTCGGTATATGGGGCTGGTGCCCTACTCACTGAGCCCCAGGCACCACCCCCTAAGGTTATTTTAAACTGAACTGAAAACAGGCTGTGGTTTAAATTTCAACTAAGTATAAAAATTATATGTAAATATATGCTTACATTTTCTCAGATTTTTATATAGTTTTAGTACACAGATGACAAGATAACTTTAAAATATCGCAATATCTTTCATTCTGCCCCTGGCTTATTTCACTTAATAGTCCTCTAGGTTCATCAATGTTGTTGCAGATAACAGGATTTCATTCTTTTTTGTAGCTGAATAATCTTCCATTGTGGGTATATATCACATTTCCTTTATCCATTCATCCATTGATGAACACTTAGGCTGGTTCTATACCTTGGCTACTAAGAATAATTCTGCAATAAACATGAGAATGCAGATATCTTTGACATATCTCATATGTGATATTTGCATTTTTAATTTTTTTTTGTTAAAACCTCCATACTATTTTCTATAATGATACACTAACTAGCATCCCCACCAACAATGTGTAAGTCTTCCCTCTTCTTTACATCCTTGTGACACTTGTGTTATCTTTTGTATTTTTGATAATAGTCATTTAACAGGAGTGAGGTGATATCTCAATGTCTTTTTTGATTTGCATTTCCCTGACACTTAGTGATAGTGAACACGTTTTCATATACCTGTTGGTTACGTGTATGTCTCCTTTCAAGAAATGCCTATTCATATGTTTTGCCTATTTTTATATTGGGCTATTATTTTTTATTTTTTGCTATTCAGTTGTTTGAGTTCCTCACATATCTTGGATAACAACCCCTTGGATAGTTTGTAAATATTTTCAAACTACCCCTTGAATAGTTTGTAAATATTTTCTCCATCCTGCAAGTTGTCTATTTGCTATGTTGGTTGATTGCTTAGCTATAAAAAAGCTGTTTAATTTGGTATAATCTCATTTGACCATTTTGCTTTCAGTTCTTGTGCTTTTGAAGTCTTATCAAAAAAATCTTTCCCGTACCCATGTCATAAAGCATTTCTCCGATGTATTCTTATAGTAGTTTCATAGTTGCAAGTCTTAGATTCAAGTGTTTAATATTTTTTTTTGTTTTTGTTTTTGTATTATGAGGATAAGGGTCTAATTTCCTTTTCCTACATGTGGATATCCAGTTTTTCCAAAGCCATTTATTAACAAGATTGTCCATCCCCCAATATGTACTCTTGGCACTTTTTGCCAAAAATCAACTGGCTATAAATGTGTGGCTTTATTTCAGGTTTTTTGTTGTTGTTGTCGTTCTGTCCATTTGTTTGTGTGTCTATTTTTATATCAGTATCTTGTTGCTTTGGTTAGTATAACTTTACAGTAAATTTTGAAATCAGATAGCGTGATCCCTCTGGCTTTATTCTTTTAGCTCAACATTGCTTTGGCTATTTGGGGTCTTTTGCAGTTCCATGGCAATTTTAAGACTTTTTTTTATATTTCATTGGAAAATGCCATTGGTATTTTGATAAAGATTGCACTGAGTCTGTATTCATCAAGGGGAGTATGACCTTTCAAATAATATTAATTATTTTATCTTTTCTATTTCTTTGTGTCTCCAGTTTTTTCCATCAGTTTTATTGTAGAGATATTTTATTTCAGTGGTTTAATTTATTCCTAGTTAATTTAATTTTTATAGCCATTGTAAATGGTATTGTTTTCTTGATTTCTTTTTCAGATAATTCTCTATTGACATACACAAATGCTACCAATTTTTGTGTGTTGATTTTGTCTCCTTCAACTTTAATGAATTCATTTATTAGTTCTAATGGATTTTTTTTTTGGTAAAGTCTTTAAGGAATTCTATTTATAAAATTATGAATAAATAGAAAATCTGAACACACTAATTCATGAGGACTATCAAATTTATAATAAAATGTCTGCCATCAAAGAAAAGCCCAGGGCCTGATGGCTTAAACACTGACTTCTATCAAACATTTTTAAAAACCTAATGTCAATTCTTTTTTTTTTGTAGAGACAGAGTTTCACTTTCTCGCCCCTCGGTAGAGTGCTGTGGCATCACACAGCTCACAGCAACCTCCAACTTCTGGGCTTAGGCGATTCTCTTGCCTCAGCCTCCCAAGTAGCTGGGACTACAGGCGCCCACCACAAAGCCCGGCTATTTTTCTGTTTTGCAGTTCAGCCAAGGCCGGGCTTAAACCCGCTACCTTCGGTATATGGGACCGGCGCCCTACTCGATGAGCCACAGGTGCCGCCCCCCTAATGTCAATTCTTATCAAGCTACTCCAAAAAGTTGAAGAGGAAGGAGTTTCCCAAACTTATTCTATGAAGCCAGCAATTTCCTAGCACCAAAACCAAACAAGAGCACAATAAAAAAGGAAAACTACAAGTCAATATTCCTGATTAATACAGATGCAAAACTATAGATGAAAAATTAATATAGATACAAAACATAAACAAATTAAATTCAATAGTACCTTAAAAAATCATTCACCATGATCAAGTGGGATTCATCCCACAGATGCAAGGGTGGGGCAACAAATGTACATTAAAAACGTGATGCATTACAGTTCCAGAATGAAGAACAAAAGCCATATGGCCTTTTCAATAAATGAAGGAAAAACATGTAATAAATTCAACATCCCTTCCATGATAAAAATTCTCCATAAATTAAGTATAGAAAACAAAAAAAGTACCTTAGCACAATAAATGCCATAAATGAGAATCCCACAATTAACATCACACTGAACTGGAGAAAGTTGAAATCTTGTCCTTTATGATCTGGAACAAGATAAAGATCCACTTCACCACTTCTATTCAATATAGCACTGGACATTCTATTCGGAACAATTAGGAAAGCATCCAATTGGAAAAAAGGAGGTTACGTTGTCTCTGTCTGTAGATGACATAATATTATATATAGAAAACCCACCCATTTCATGCAGCTCTACCTTTCAATTAGTGGCTTAGAATATGGGTTATAAATTGCAGGTTTAAATGTATTTTTTTCTGATTTCTCTTTCAAATCACACTGAAAACAATAAGAAGTGGAAAAATATATCCACCATCTTCTTAGGACAAAGAGCCACAGCCCTAAACCGTAATCCTAAACCCCAAACTCTGTATAATTTGCACCAAAAATGAGTTAGGATACTAAGAATTGAGATAAATCTCCTGGGCCCTTGTTTTATAGAAGAGATTCTTGTAAAAAAAAAAAAAAAAAAAAAGTGTTTCTGAAACTTTAGATAGAGTGCCTCTGAATCACCTCAGGAGTTCCCTTGAAGCACAGACTGTTGATCACCAACTCAAAGTTTCTCCTTCAGCAGGTGGGGCTTGAGAATCTGCACTTCTAACAAGACCATAGGAAATGCTGATATTGTTAGGATCATACTTTGGAAATTAAAATCCCTATACGGTCTTTTAATTAGCACAAAGTGCTCTACAGGTTGGCAACGGCCCTTAGAAAATTAAGGACTGTCTCTTTAGATGTCCACTTTAGTAACACAAAATAACACAAAGAAAGTAGCTACTATCTGTATTCTGGTCTCTTCTGGCTTACAGAAGCTCCCAGAGGTAAAAAGCAAAATAAATAAATAAATAAATTCTTTTTAAAAAAGAGATGAAAAGGAGGGGAAGTAGAAACCATAAATGTGCAACTCAGGCAGTGATATAAAGACCGTCACAGTAAGCTACATTGTCTATTTGAATGTTGAAAACCAAGCTGAGGTGGTCTCCCAAGGAAAAAGAAATAATATAGACCCCAAAATACAAACTGCATCACTCTTTTTCAGCACTCCCCTCCCTACTCTTCTCCAACAATTTTGACCCATTAAAAATGCCAGCTATGTAGAAAGAGACTAGTATAGAGAAAAGCAAAGACAAGAAAGGAATATAAGCAAAAAGCTGGTGAAGACGGTACATCGTAGTTAATTACCCTTCCGTACAGTGTGATCCCTGCGAGGTGAAAAAAAATACAAATAGAAGAAACAAGGAATCAAAAAGGAGATGATAACTTATCAAAATGAATGAAAAGCAGGCTGGCAGAGTTCCAGAAAGAAATAAAAGAAAACTGAAATCTTCACAGAGATTTAGGTTAAATTAGATTGAGAGAATACATTTGGAAACCAAGAGCAGGCTTGAGGAAATCTCAATAAATGAAATGGAAAAAAGTAAAAATCAGAGAACATTTACAGAGGATGAAAATGGGGGAAAAAATGGATAAACGAAAGTTTGCAAACCTATAATATGAAGACATTTTTTGGATAAACTAGCTGCCAGAAAGCATAGCCTGAGACAAGGTATTCTGTTCAGGCAGTTTTTAAGGAAGTTATCCCAGGTATTAAAAGAGGAAAATTGAGAAGAGTGAAAGAGGGAAAGGGAAAACCAATGCCAGGGTTTCCAAAGTCAGACACTGTGGGGTGTCTGAGTGAGTGAACAGGGTGTGCACTCAAGATTGAAGTGGAAGTCACCTCTTCCTATATGTCCCCCATCAAGGACACTGGCTTGCACGAGGTCAACCCCCACATACTTCAAAGTTGCACAGGTGCAGGTGCCTACAGGGTCCCTCAAGGACCCTGATTCCTTACCTCTGAGAAGCCCTGGACAGAAGGGAGTGGATTAGAGAATTGTGTGAGATTAGATACTATCAGGGTACTGTAGATCAAATTGTTTACTACAGAAAAGACTGGAGTGAAAGGTGGTCTGAGGGGACGGACAGTGGGGAACAAGATGTACAGGAGACAAGAACAAACTGTGGCACAGGAGAAACTGACATGGGGTGCAAACTTGGAAAAACATTTTAGTAAAGTAAGTGAACTTGAAGGAGAAAGGAAGCATGTTAGATCACCTAGGCTCTAAAGCAAAACAGACATGCAAGTCACTTATAAAAGTAAAAAATCAAGATGGTGTCAGACCTGACCATCACAATGGTGGATATGAGAAGACAGTGGAGTAACAAAATCTTCAGGTGAGGAAAGTGGAACCCAAGTATTTCACTGCTGGACCAACCATTGTATGGATCAAAAGACACGTGCTTTTAAGTTTTCAAGAACTCAGAGAAGATAGGTCTTGCTAGCACATCTTAAAATATACCCATTGACAAAATTTAGCCAATCAAGCAAGATGTGAGGAATGGAGAAACCATGATATAGGGACTGGTATAAATTAGTTACTCAATTTAAATACAGAGCTAGAATTAAACAACTAGATAATTGAAACCAGAGCATAGAAGTCAAATGGCTTAAACTTTGAAACTGTAAAAATAAGACAATTAGCGAAAATCTTGGGTGAATTAGTTTTTACATATGTCATAGTAGTAAATCATTAGATACTGTGTAACATTAAATAATAGTTTTTGGATACAATACTCCAACTTAATAATTCCTCTCTGAGTAGTGTGACTCAAGTTTAGAGATCTGTTGAAACATTAATAAAATAACGTGGAGAAAACAATCATCTGAAATTCATCATTATTTCAGTTTTACCTTGATTTATTTATATTCTGTTCTACTCATATAAAAGTAAATTTAATACCATAGTCTGTATGGTAGACAGTATAAAAAACTAATAATTGCTCATTTGTGAGACCTACAACCTGGTTGGTTGGGTGCAGTGAACTCTCCAGGCAGAGTGGGCTATTAACCCATTATTCCCACACACTGTCCCTCTTATAAGGATTCTACTGCATTGGTGCCTTTTACTGAAGCTCTGCAACTGTGGTCAAGAGGGCTTTGGGGAGGATTAGCTGCTCATTACAGAGTTTATGGTTGGCTTTGAACCACTTGTTCTGGTTATTTTTGGAAATTTTTCAGCAGTCGTTGGAGGGAAAGGAAAGAAGTTGACTAGCCATTCATAAAGAAGACAGTCCGAGTTTTGATTTTTGATTTTGTGTTTATTTTGCATTTTTCCCAGAACCCCAGGCAGCAAATGTGGACATTCTTTTATGGAGAACAAGAATTTGAAATATTAATAACAGAAGGAAATCATAAAAACAAGCTGCCGCATATACAAGGCCTTGCAAAGGCCCCCAGAAAGAAAAGGGTCCTCAGCACTGTCACAAGCTTCAAAGAGGACATAAGAAATCAGCAAGGAGAAAAGGTCATCCAGCTAGCTGCTACTGTCCACACGTGTCCTCGTGTCTAGAGGCCTGTGTTCCGTGGTGATGCAGAGTTTGGGCACAGCTTTCTGAGCACTCCTCAGTGACCTCTGCTTGTCCTTGCACTAATGATGCTTCTTCCTGACTTCAGCTCAGTCAGGAGCACTGTGGAACTATTGTTTGGGGTATACATTACTGAGGAAAATCATTTTAAAACAGGGGATTAGATTAATACACAAATGTGTGTGGTGTAGGAATCCTTGTGCATATATCCACATATACCACGTATCTCTCTTTAACTTTACCTACACTTGCGGTTCCCGTCTGTAAACTCCGAGATGACGATAGAGAAGGGCAAATGTGAAGCGTCAATTTGGGGATGAGATAATATCCAGAGAAAAATATAACAAATAAACAAGTAAATAAATAAAGTATGATATTAATTATAAGCCATCAGCCACACGTCTCTCGATTTGTCCTGTTATTTAGTTCTGCTGTACAGAACCGTGGACGTGTGTCCCATACCTTCTAAAGAAGGCAATCAATTAAGTCAGCTGAGGTGTGGAGGTCAACCCAAAATGAAATACAAATAGCAATCAATAAACCTAACTGTGCAACATATGAATAACCAGACAACATTGAAAGGGTGGGAGAAGAAAACAATGAGCTTAAGGAACTCTGGAAAAGAGGATTTAAGTATGCACGGTGAGGCTGAATATGAATAGAATGCGGCACACATGTTTTACTCTCGTTAATAAACTTATTTTGCACAGGAGTTTGTGTTCGCAGTTCTGAAACTACTTTATGTGTGTTTTGGGAACTGAAACAATAGGAAAATATGTTGTGGACAAGGAGAGCCAGATTTCTCTCTGTTAAAGAGTTACAAAGAAGGAAAAAGGAAGTCTAGGTATTTTTAACAACTCTGTGGTGTTGGATTAGAACTGAAGATATTAGTAGGAACCCTGGTGATAGATGATAGGTAGATTACATTAGATTAAACTAGACAGGTATACAGATCTGTTATGCATATACACGCATGTGCTTACATTCCCTAGCTCTCTCCGCTGAGAAGGCTGGGACAGAAGGCAGTGACACTCAGGACAGTGAACAGAACAGGCCCCAAGATCTTGGTTTGCAAGTAACACTGTCCAGGAAAAGCAACCAGAGCTCCTCAGAGAAGTGGATGATTCCAGGCTGAGTATGGGAAAGAACAGGACATATTCTGTGATGCCAAAAAAGAAGAAAATGATGGTGGTATGTTGGAAAAACATAGAAGCCAATACAAAGGAACTCTCAATGGCTAAATTGGGACAATTTGAATAGAAAGAGAGGGAAAAAGGAGGGAGGGAGGGAGAGGGAATATGAAGAAAAGAGAAAGAAAGGAGAAAGGGAGGGAGGAAAGGGGGAAAGGGAGAGAAAGATGAAGATGGGACTGAGGAAAAGAGAAAAGAAGGAATAAAGGGAAGGAGGGAGGGTGACAGAAAGAAAGGAAAGGAAAGGAAGAAAGGAGACAGAAGAGAGGAACAGACAGAGAAGGAGAGGGGATGGGAGGGATGGAAGGAAGAAAGGTAGAAAGAATCAAGGTTATAGAAAAATCAACATTTGTCAAACAGCACAGTAATATTAGAATTCTTGCAGGCAAGAATCATCATGGATATTAAAATTAATAGACAAAAGCACGAAAGAAATGGAATATTTTCATTTTCTCATAGTATCTCCTCCCCACTAAGGTATTAAGGCTGACTAGATGTTCCCTGGTGCCCTGGTTCCCAAGGACAGGAATGAGTCCTGGTACCGAGTCAAGCTGATGATAGAGTGATCACAGATACAAAGCAATCACACACATTTATCATGAAGTGCAAGTACGTCTCAGAGGGACAGACAGGGCATTCTCTGTGAGTGGAGAAAGACCCCAAAGTCTGAGTACACGCTGTCTTTTATATGCTCACCCGTTTGTCCTGCCTTTCTCTAGGTAGAACTTGTTGCCATTTCCTGGCTATGGGGTGATTGACAAGTGTGGGCTTATAGAACAGGTTAGATAACAGGTTAGGTTATATACAGTTTCCTTACTATGCATGTGTCCTCCTAGAATCCTTCATGAAATCTCCACCCATACTAGGCTAATCACATGGTAATGATGCCATCTGCAAAGACGAAAATGTGTTCCTACACTTGCAGCAGAGGGTTTGTATATTGTCAAATAAATCTTTATTTTTATAATTGTTAAAAATTCTGGGCTCACCTCCAGGCATTTGGAGGCACCTGGCTACGAATGTCATTTTGATCTTCTGTTGAAGGGCTGTGAGAACTTGGAATGGGCATCTGTATTGCAGTGGTTTTCAACATTTTCTGTCTCACAGTACACTTAAACCTATAGTTAAACTTCTGCAGGCATTTGAGCAACGTCTTTGAAGTCAATACCTTTGCAAAGATAAATAGATAATGAACAGAGAGGGTTTTAGGGACACTCTTAATTCTGCGGCACACTTAAATTATGCTGATCAAAAAAAGAGTAAGAAAAAGAATATTCACACTGTGCTTTGAACTTCTTCAAAAATAATTTAATTAAGGATCTCTAAAAATTTTTACGGCACACCTAAGATCCTCTCACCGCACATTGGTCGAAAATCAGTGCTCTGGAGTTTTAGAGGATCTTTCCGCCAATCCGATCAATTACGGCTCTGGCGTATTTAGTCAGTTAAAGTCCCCAGGAGCTCCTTACTGCTCATGTTCCCACCAGGGAACAGGTGTTACCTTTGAGGAATCAGAGGCTTGTAGCCCTGTGTAGACACTCTCAATAATGGAAGCTGCTATAAAAAGTTTTCAAAAATAAAAAGAAAGAACTTTAACAATTTTTAACAAGTATTGAGCATGACTCGTTCTTTCTATGTTACTAACGTTTAAAGCTAGACTTTCAGAACAGCCCAACTTAAAGATGTGAATATGCAGCAAGGTACAGGGAAGCTGGAATATTGTAATCCAAGGGCTGGAAGGTATGTGGGTTGCACAGTCAGAGAATGAGAGAGAAGACACCTCTACTTTGGTCTTGGTGAATTCTATGAGCCCTAGAAAACAGCCCACAGTCCTCAGGATCTGGATTAGATAAGGCCACCTGGCCTCAGCTCACAGAGAGGCAAGCTGGGGGAGGACAGACAGAAAACAGAGGAGACATCAGAAGGACAAAGTTCTGGCCTCAGTCTTACATGACTAGCTGTGGAACTTCCCACAAAACATGTAATCTCTCTGGGCCTCACTTTCTTTAATTGCAAAAAGGAATTTGAGCTAGATGACTTCAAGAGTCCCTTCCACTCCCCAAATTCTGATTCTATTTTGTGATTTTGACTGGATGCTTTTCATTTCTTACATAAACCTAGTTTTATGAGAATTAAAAATAGAATGCATTGCCTATTATGTTGTCGGTAAAACGTTTAAATAGAAGAGAAAATGTTTTTTTTCTCATGGGAAATTCTCATATACTATAAAAAAAAAAATGCCAAAAAGAAAAGTTGAAACTGGCCATAAAACAGTGAGAATTTTCTTATAGATTATTTATGTTTTAGAGAAATGCACTAGGGAGAAAGAAAACTTTAAAGTACTAGTTCTGTGTCTAAACAGTTCCAATTTGTAGGTAATACTAACTGGCCTGCAGTTGAACCTTTCTGCAGGCACCTTTCCTCTGACCTAAAACAGGTCCCTAAAACCCTCACTGTTCATTATCAATTTATCTTTGCAGAGGTATTGACTTCAAAGACGTTGCTCAAATGCCTGCAACTTACTTTTTCATATGAATGGCATGAGGGTACCTTGAAACGCTATTTAAAAAAAAAATGTTTAAGGCTGTCTCATGTCTATCAACAAGAGAGTTAATAAACTGATCATGGTTTATCTAAAGAAAGAAATATTACTCACTGATTAAAAGGAACAAACTAGTACAACAACATGAAACAACCTGGATGAACCTTTAAAACATACTGAGCAAAAGAAGACAGACTCAGAATAGTACGAACTGCATTCCTTTAGTTATAAGAAACTCTAGAAAAGATAAGTCTAATATTTGTAATAAGAAATCAGCATAATGGTTGCCTAAGGTAAGACAGGCTTTGGACAACTAGTAAGTAACATGAGGGAATTCCCTGGGGAGAGAAATGATGGAAATGTTCCATATCTTGTTAGTGGTGGTGGTTACATGAGATGTATAGTTAAAAAAAAAAAACTCCCTGAGTGATGTATTTTAAATCTGTTAATTTTACTGTATGTCAATATAACTCAATAAAGTTATTTATATTTTTTAAAAATGCTACCTCAACAGTGTGTAATATTCTACTGGTGGGAGTACAAATGTTTGGGAAAATGTTTTTAGGTGAGTATTAAAAACCTTGAAATACTCATACTTTTGTTGGTCTGTTTGTTTTGAAATAGTTATACTTTTGACACAGCAACTCCAGTTAAAAATTATTCCAGGATAAGAATAAATATTCAGGGACAAATATTTTTCCGTAATTATGGTTTCTTATAAAAGTAACATATTTCCTCCTACACTTTACTATAAAATTTTAGACATATGGAAAGGGGACAGAATTTTATAGTGAATACATTCAGACCCTTATCTTTGATTCCTCCATTACCATCTTACTTTTCAAGTACATATATCCAACCATCTGTCCATTCATTCTTCTGACAATGGAATTTATGAAACAATTTGTGAGAAGCTGACATTTTCACAATGTTGAGTCACACAGTGCAGGATTGCAAGAAAATATGTAAAAACATTAACAATTCTTTTTCTTTCTGTGACAGAATTCCATGAGTTTATAAATTCTACCAAAGTATTTTCTTAAATGTACTCCTAAGAATAGAGCCAAAATTACACAGAAACAAATCTAGACAGTGACTATCTCTGTGTTGCAATATAAGGGAATGAGGATGAAAGCTTCTGCTTTCTGATACACTCTTTAATCTTCCCTTATTCCTAAAAGTTCTCCCATTAGTCATTCTTTTGAATTAATTCATTAATTCTCAGGTTAAAAATGTGACTGCTTCTAGATGGAAGAACTTATAGAGCCTGTATTGCTGACATTCAAATGAACAGTCACTAAGCAGAAGGTAGCAAGGGGGTTGCACAGGCAAGCTTCTAATTGAAAGGACACTGGAGGGAAGGCTGTCAAGTGATGGTAGTTCAAAGCAGGTTATTGGACAATAGGCTTTAACCGAGCATTGGAGGATAGAGAAAAAGGGCATCAAAGTGCATAAATGTTCTAAGAACAACATTGTGTGGAGTTGGCCCTATATTTTGGAAGAGCCATCTGCGAGATGAAAACATGCTACTTATACTCACAGCAAAGGGTTTGTGGATTATCAAATAAGTCTCTTATTTTCTTTGTAATGGTTAAAATTCTGGGCTCACCTCAGATGCTGAATTATGGTTTGCGTTAGTCGTTTGGAGGTGCCCAGAGGTTGCAGTCCACCTGGCTACTTCCTGGTCTATCTGTTATGTTGTTCTGATTTTCTGTTGAAGAGCTGTGGAGACTTGGAAAGGGCATCCTCCAGAGGTTCAGAGGAGCTTCCTGTTAATCCAATCAACTAAGGCTCTGACTTATTTAACTTGTTTTCAAAATTGTAGGCATTGTTGTTCCAAAATTAATATTTTTGAATATTCAATACATCCCCAAGGAAGAGCAAAGGACCTCCCCACCTTTGTTTCCCTGCAAAACTAGTCAAGATGAAGTCTTTGCTGATGAAACTCTTGGCTTCCTCTTGTCCAACTGGGCTTCATCCCAGCATCTTTCCCTCTTGGAAGTCCCAAAATAGTCACAGAGGCTTGCCTTCAAGCTAGAGTTGACCTGGCCTGTCTGGCTTTCTTCCAAAAGAGATTTTTCATAAAAGTATTCTTTTTTATTTTTCTATTTATAGACTTTTCAAAAATTAGAAAGCATGCAAATCTGTGTCCTTCTCCCTTAACTATTTTTTCAAAATTCCAAAGTCTTTTTTTTTTTCTTACATTGTCAAGGACATGTGCTTCTTAGGCCTTCTCTGGGCCTAATAAGCTTTTCTAAGAGAAATGTGTGAAAGAGAAAAGTGTGGTATCTTGATCATGAGAGCAGGAAGACATCTGAAGCAATGATGGGGAAATATTTGAAATCCCAAGAAAAACTGTCCCTCCATTCCATAATCAGTTCCCTCCTGGCTTCAGTGAGAACTTAGTTTCACTTTATTTTTCACACATACAATAAAAAGTGCTGCTGTTGACAAAGGCTGCAGTGTAACAGGAAGTCAGTCTGTACCTTACTAGTTCTGCCAAGTGGGACCCTATTCCCAAATTCCTTGTCAGAATATTGTGGCTGTGCTTACTATATGGGCTGACCATCTTCCACTATGATTGTCTGGTTTGTTTGGCTGTATGTCCCATTAGACTGTGAGTTCCTTGAAAGCCAGACTGTGCCTCATTCACTTCTCTGTTCCCAGTCACCATCACAATGCCTGACATAGGAGAAGTGCTCAGCACACCTTGAAGGAATAAGTGAATTACATCTATAGTCAAGTGCCCAAAGACTGGCCCTTATGAATGGATCATTAACTAAGTGTTATGGAAAGAGGCACTAAGTCTTTCTGAACATCCTTTTCATCTGAAAAATGGAAATAATATTATGACATGCCTTCAGGTGTTAATTGAAGTTTAAATGGAATGACAACATGTGTTACCTCTACTGAGCTGTGAAAATGTTGGTCGTCATTGTACCGACTGACCAGTCTCCATTCTTCCTGTTTAGATATTATCTCAGGGAGGTTAGAGCTCAAGAAAGACAAAGTGTTCCAGCACTCACCCTAGCATATACGAGTTTTCTGAGTTTAGGCATGTTGCCTCTTTTAGCCTCTTCTTCCTTTTCTATGCATTGAAGACATCTATTTGATGAATATACAATCTAATAGGCTGCCTTGACATTGTAAGCACTTAGGAAATGATCAGGGAGGTAAGTCAAAAGAGTATTGTAAAGGAGATGGACTTCAGATTCAGACAGACATGAATTCACTGCTCTGCTCTGCCATGAAATAGCTGTGTGATCTTGGACAAGTTACGTCTATTTTTAAACCTCAATTTCTTCAGCTCTAAAATACGGTTAATATTAACACCCCTTGCATGGGATCACTGGGACCATTACATGAAATAATGAACACAAAATGTCAAGTGCATGTTGAACACATGGTGGGAAGGTGGTTTCTTGTTTCCTTTTTCCTGAAATCAACAGGCTGACATCCTCCCAACCTTTAATTTTCCTGCAAACTGCTCTAACCCCAAACACTGCACAATAGAAAACAAAGATTGAACCCTGTTCACCCTCTAAGATAAATGCATAAGTGAGGCTTAGGTTCCCAAGAGTGCCCTCCTAACTATTTCCAGGCCTTTGGCTATACTATTTCACCTGATATCAGCTATATTGTTTCCACTTGAATCAAATCTCAACATCTGAAATTATCAATGTCTCTACCAATATGAAGCCCATAGTAGTAGGCACCCTTACCTTGCAGAGTCCAAGTCCCTTGCAGCTGTAAAAGATCCCTTTCTAATGCCGGTCAGACCTTCTCAGGGTGGTCAGGATGCATAGCAAGGTGTGTGGGGAAACTGCTCATGCAAATGTCAAACCTGCCTCTGAGTTTGGTTTCTGTAGATGGGCAATGCTTATGTATTGTCCTAATATAGTTTCAAGAGCTGTATTAGCTCATATTTGGACTCCTGTTAAGAAATGGAAAGGAATATTAGGGCCCCTATCACATTTTCCCCCTTACAGAGAAGAAGCTCACAAAAGTCAAGCTTACCTTGTAAATCAAGATCATGAGCCCTAAGATGGCAACAGCAAAAGCTACTGCACCACATCACACCCACATTTATTCCCATGAGAAACCAGCATACTTCTCTAACAAGTAGGCTGTACATTTTATCTAATATACCTCCTGCTAATATAATACCTGTTATAGGAAACTGTGTTTTTCCCCAAGGTTATCCCCTTGCCATCTTTTGAAGCTCAAACTTACTTTAAATCTTTTTTACTCATGTGGTAGGCTGTTATCTGTCAGTTTCTCAAATTGAAGAAAAGGAAAGAGGCTAGCCTCTTGATTGGCCAGAAGCGGTGGCTATAAAGAGTAGTCTTGGCATCCAAGTGGAGAGAATCCACTTCACCCCCTGTGCCTGTCTCTGTAATGTTTTTCATCTCTCCCAATGCAGGCGGGCAGATAAAAATATAACTTTTTGTATATCCCTTTCTATCATCATCTTAATGCCTCCAGTTTTGATTGTAAATATCAGATAACTGGTGCTTTGTTCATAAGCCCAAGGTTTGTAGGCATTCAAATCAGGTTTGCCAAGAAATGTGGAGGAAGAACAGTCAGTCTCCTGCAACTGTTGTCATGGCATCATCCTTGCCTTGCTCTGCTTTAAATCTATTTCCAGACTTTTTTCTGCTCCAAGTCTTTGCCTCCAGTCCTAGTTGTCTATTGAAGGGTGAAATAGCGATAGACTAATAATAATAATTACTAATATTTATTAAGAATAGACTGTGTGATATGCTCTTTGCTTAGCATTGTATTATCCAGTTTTGTTATCACAAAACCCCTAAGAGAGCATCAAAGAAGCTACCATGTATGTTCTGAGATGAGATTCTTTCCGTTTGAAAAATTCAGGGGGCATCTTGTGAGACATTGCAATTGGATCAAAATGGGTGGGAAGAAGTTTCAAGATAGTAGCAAAGAAGCAACTGATTTCATTTGTTTGGAATGTAGGATTAGGATATTACGGAAGTACTGGGGAATGGAGTTAAAATACTAAGTTTAGCCACTCCAGAGAAGACTGTCCTCAGGAATACCACTGGCTGGGCAAGCCACCTGGCCCCTGTCCAGAATGCAAGGGGGACCACTGGAGGGTGGCTTGTCCCCAGAGGCAAAGGTCTCCTGGGACAGTGATCCCATCGGCACCCAAACTGAACGGAGGGTGGCTAGGGCAG
>CAUYRH010060151.1:0-30063 GCA_963574655.1 Perodicticus potto | reverse complement strand
CCAGAAGACCAAAAATCACATTATAACAAAGACATCTGTACCAGAATGTTCATTGCAGCCCAATTCATAATTGCTAAGTCATGGAAGAAACCTAAGTGCCCATCGATCCACGAATGGATTAATAAATTGTGGTACATGTATACCTTGGAATATTACGCAGACTTAAAGAAAGATGGAGACTTTACCTCTTTCATGTTTACATGGATGGAGCTGGAACATATTCTTCTTAGCAAAGTATCTCAAGAATGGAAGAAAAAGTATCCAATGTACTCAGCTGTACTATGAAACCAATTTATAGCTGTCCTATGAAAGGTATAACCCAATTATAGCCCAAGAAGAAGGGGAAAGAGGAGAGGGAGGGGATTTGAGGGGGGAGGCTGAGTGGAGGGAAGGTAATTGGCGGGACCACACCTATGATGCATTTTACAAGGGTACATGTTAAATTTACTAAGTGTAGAATATAAATGTCTTCACACAATAACTAAGAAAATGCGGTGAAGGCTATGTTAACCAGTTTGATGAAAATATTTCAAATGGTATATAAAACCAGCACATTGTACCACATGATTGCATTAATGTACACAGCTATGATTTAATAAAAAAAATAAATAAATAAAACTCATCTGAAAATTGGCCAAATGGCCTCTGTTGCCATGCTGGCTGCTCTGTTATTTAATCACAAAGTACTTTCCAGTTTCAATAACACTATTCTTACTATAAAAAGTCTAATTTTCAAGGCTTATAAATACTATATTCCCTCTTTTTATTCTTGCCTTCCTTCTATTTTGAACTTCTTTATCCAAATATAAGTTCAAGTGGTTAAGAAAAATAACTACTGGAAATTAGGTGACTAAATAAGGAAGAGAAAGAAATAGAAGGTGGGAAAATAGATGGAGCCTGTGGTCAAGTTGGTAAGAAGAAATCAGGCCCAGGTTTTGCACACTTACTATGAAGAGGCTGCAACTGGGCCCCGAACTTGCATGTTTCCAAAGCTAACAGGAAATAGGATCAAAAACTTGGTTCACAGAGTGCACTGTAAAAATAAAGCATTTGCCAAGAAAGTGTAATTATGTAGGTACTGAGTCCTTGGGAGTTCCATGTGTAAACATAGCTCTATAGCAGCTAACATAGATAGAAAGGTTAAATTAAGTGGGAGCAGAGACCAAAACTGGTCACCAGAGCATCATGAAGGGTACCAACTACCCCCCAATCCCTGGCCTCAGCAACTGCCTTTAAGCTTCCTTTTTATCTGTAGTTCTGGTAGAATGAACCAAACTCAATAAATGCCAGCAAGTGACTGGTCAGATGCCAAGTCCCAGTTCTACACTGAGCTCCAGCACAAATGTAATTAGCATTCAAGGGCGTCAGACCAGCGCACTTGGTCTTCACGCTTGCTGGAGAAGCCGTGTTGCTAAGCAGCTAGTTCTCAGATCCCAGACTTCATCAGGACATGGAAGGAGGGAATATTGGTGTCTTACAGGCAAATGAATTTCTAAGCCTTCCAAGCAGATACCGAAAAATAAAGTGGCATCCCAGTCACTCCCACGAGTTCTTAGAAGGAGCAGATCACATGGCTGCTTGGATTTTGAGTTCATGAAAATCTTTAGATTTGGAATTGTCAGGATATCCTCAAAAGAAGTTATTAAAACAGTTGTTACATTTGTATTTGTTAAAAACATTACCTTATTAAATATGGGCATAAAATATATCACAATTTCTGAGACACTCTTGGCTCCTTTAAAACTCTTTTCAGTATTACATAAGTTAAGGACACAGATTTGACTTTTCTTAGCTACGGAGAGGACTTAGATAAATGCAAGAATTTCAAACTACTCTGTGAGCTTTTCCCCAGCTGCATGAGTCCCAGGGTTATAGCCACTGATAATAAGCTAGACACAATAAACGGACTTAACCTGGAAAGGAAATGTTTGTGTAAGTCGGAATATTGACTTGTGGATTTAGTGGTCATGGGGTAGCCTCCAAAGGCTCCAGTGATCCCTGTACTTCTCCTCAAATGTCAGAGTCCATATGTGTGACAAATGTCACATGGCCGAAGTAATGGTATGTCACTTCTGAGAATAGGTTATAAAAAGACTGCAAAGGACTGCAGCTTCTCCAGGGCTCTTGCTCGCTCTTTCTCTCTCTCACACCACCCCACTCACCCTGAAGGAGGCAAGCTAACATTTTGAGACCAATTCTATAAATAGCCCTGTGTGATGAGAAACTGAGGCCCTCTCTTCTGGACATTGCGTGGCCTGTAAGTTTGGAAGCAGATCTTTTGACCTCAGCCCAGTCCTGGGATGACTGCAGCCTTATGAAAGGTCCTGAGACAGAATACCCCAGTGAAGCTGGAAAAATATTGACCCTAAGTAGACTGTAAGCATCAGTATATATATTGTAAACCCTAGAGCAGCCACTAAAACATGTAAACAAAAAGATATGGTAAAACATGCACTAGATAAATTAAAGTGGTGTACTTAAATCTATTCAAAATAAGCAGAAAGAAGATAGGAAAGGGGAAACTGGAAACAAATGGATGAACATAAAATAAATAATGTTATCATTGAATCTAAACATATAAATGTTTATAGTAAAGTGTAAATGATTTTAAAACACTGATTAAAATACAGATTGTCGGAATGGACAAAGACAATGACCTACCTACATGTTTTTTACAAAATACTCATTTGAAATATAAGGATAAATGTATATAAAATTAAAAGGATGAAAAAAGATATAGGATTCACTCACTAATCAAAAGAAAGGTTGATTGGTTACATTAACATCAGACAAAGCAGAATTCAGAACAATGTTAATTTACCAGGAGGTCACAACACACCTAACAACAGGTTGCAAAACACCAGAAGCAAAATCGACAGCATTAAAACAGAAATAGGCACACCCACAATTCTTACTAGAGATTGCAACACTACTCTTACAGTAAACTATAAAAGTAGGAGACAGAAAATCAGCAAGCATATAGAACAAACAAAAATCATTGACCAGTGGGATGTAATTAACCTTAGTAGAATATTCCACCCAATGACAGAAGGATATGCATTTTTCTCAAGTGCATTCGGAACATGCACCAAGATGGAAAATGTCCCACGTATCTACTCATGGGAAAAGGGCAGGTGGAAAGTGATCTGAGAACAGCCCAAGGCTCTTATTTAGGGTGTGCACATTTTCAAAATAGCTAACAGAATGAAAGGGCATATAGACTCTATTGTAAAATTTAAAAAAAGAAGATTCCAAACGGTATGGGTAGTATGCATATCCACATCCAGATGGATAGTTTATTCAGTTAAAAAGATAAACGTGAGAAATATATATTTATATACAATATATCTTGGAGGGATACCTGTTTTATGTAAGATATATAGTCGGCAGCCTTTAAGGCAAATGAGACAGCTCTTTGTGTACTGGTGTGATTTTGCCTAAGAGCTTTATAGTAACTGAGGAATAAGTTGTTCTCAATGAATCAGTTCTGTTGAAAATAATTTTGTATAAATGTATATGTGTGTGTGTAATATAAAATAATGTATGCATGTATTAATAGATAATATTGATATAAATGCATAGGAAATGTTAATGGGATTGATTATCGGAAAAGTGGACTTGCTTATAGGAGACATAGAAGGGAGAAAAGAATTTCAGTCTTTATAATAAAATAAAAAACTGCTTCCCATTCCAAATCTAAACATGCACTCTGATAATTTCTGTTAACATGAAAAGGGATATATAGCAAATATTCTCACTATTACCTTGGTTGATAATATGAGATGTAAACTTTATCTTCTTCATGCTTTTCTGTAGTACCATAATTTATATAGTTAAAACAAAACCAAATCTATACCATGAGGCCCTTTTCTGTAACTCCTCTACTACAATTAAGAATTAAATGTATTTTTCAAGTTCCACCCTATACATCTGCCATCCCAAACCATTTTTTTTCATTAGGTCCACCACCTTCTAAAATAGCAAAAGGATTTATAGAAATGTTAGAGATTTCTTCCAACCTTATGAATAGGGTAGAAATATCTTTCCAACATTTACGAATTCCTTCTTACCTTTCCATCGCCCCTTGTGACACTGGAACCCTATCCTCCTCAGCATTCTCGGTTTTCTGTGCTTCACAGCCACATAGTTCAATGGTGTGCTCAGGTACTCGGGTTTTATGATACAATGAACAACCCCCAATCTCTGTAGTCCCAAGGAGCACAGGTGTATCTCTTGCTGATGGGACGTGCTCATTAGTAACGTCCTGGGACTGTGCTCTGGTTCATTTCCTCATAGGAACCGGAACTGAGGGACCCTCTGTCTCCATGTTTCTTCCATGTTTATTGAGGCCATTAAAGGGGAATGAAGTAAATCATTGGAGTCACTTGTCTCACATCAGATAAGCCCAAGGAAGTCAAAAGCCCATACCTAGCCACAAAGAGGTGGAAAAATGAAATCCTACCATTTGCTCAGAAGGAGAAAGGGCAAGAATCTTTGACAAACAAAATTAAAGACATCCGTAGGATCAGAGGGCAAGCAGCAACTGCTTCAATAGGAACCCAACAGATTTACCTCTAAGACACACATTTTACATAACAAATTTTAAGTTGCATGGCAAAAAATTTTTTCTACTTTTTCTAGTGGCCCCAAATTGTGTTCTTAAAAAAAAGAATTTGACAGATATTACTTCATTTCTCTCTGGAAAAAATAAAAACCTTAAGGCAATTGGACATTTTCAGGTAAGAGCCACTACCCAGTAAATCAAGAAATACATTAGAAAAAGAAATTTCCTTAGGCTGACCAGAAGGACTGCGAGTATTTTCTTTTACTTATTTAGTCTATAAATGGCTATGTCTATTCACTTTTCCGAAGTGTTTTTAAATACTCTGCTAAGAGGTGTGGATCTGGGCACACAGTACTCAATTTCAATCCTTTGAGTGTTTGTGATCGATGTTAATATTTAAGCATTATCTGTAAATAAAATATAATCTAAATATTCCTGAAAATCTGTCTAAACTAAATTTTGGGTTACCTTATCATAGATTATCTGTCTTCAGAATATAGTATATGGCCTGAGCACAGCTCCCTGAGGTTAAGGTTGGCACTTATCTCAGAAACTTAAAATTCAGAATAAATATGTATGAAAATTATATGCTCAACAGAAGGAAAAGATTTTTCCTTTGAAAATGATTTTTAACCTTGAGAGTAAGTTCTATCTATTCCTCAAACATTGATAAGTCATCATACCTTCCCTTCCTTCCTGCCCACACCATAGCTCACCACAAATTTAGAATCCCTACTTCTGGCAAAGTACCTGAAGCTCAGTGATTAGGACTTTAGCCACATACACCAGGGCTGGTGCGTTCAAACCTGGCCAGGGCCTGATAAACAACAATGGCAACAATAACAACAACAACAACAAAAATAGCCGGGTGTTGTGGCAGGCGCCTGTAATCCCAGCTTCTGGGAGACTGAGGCAAGAAAATTGCTTACGCCCAAGAGTTTGAGGTTGCTGTGAGCTGTGACACCACGGCACTCCACCAAGGGTGACATAGGGAGACTCTGTCTCAAAAAAGAAAAAAAAAAAAGAACCTACTTCCTTTTTTAAAAAAAATTTCAGAATATTATGGGGTATAAATGTTTTGGTTGTATACGTTGCTTTTGTACCATTTGGATCAAAGTTATAAGTGTGCCTATTACCCAGGTAATGTGCATTGTACCCATTAGTTGTGAATTTACTTATTCCCCCCCCCCTTCCCACCTACTTGATTTTCAATGAGTCTTATTTCTATACGGACACAGAAAGAGTTTCAGTGAAACTAAACTAATTCATTAATTAGTTTCAGTTTAACAGTGAGTATACATGGTGTTTGTTTTCCAGTCTTGTGATGCTTCATTTAGAAGAATGATTTTCAATTCTACCCAGGTTAATATAAGAGGTATTAGTTCACCATTTTTTTATGATTGAGTAGTACTCCATGTATACACATAGCATATTTTGTTAATTCGCTCATGTATTGATGGCTCTTGGGTTGTTTTTACACCTTTATTTCTGTATGTGTCCTCATGCTTACACCTGACCGTCTCCAGAGAACAGACCTCTGGTTTCAGATGTAAGGAGACTAAGTTTTTTAATTCCCAAGGATGTAGCAAAGATCAGAGCTTTTCACTTACATCTAAGAAAGAGATGTGCTACATATTCACAAACATCAGAGCAAACAAATGCTCAACCGATTCAAGTTCTTGGTAGTTGACACTTGCTGTTTATAACCAGATATAATATTTTAGGTTAAATTAGACCACTCTTAAAAATGTTCCTGCATCTGGTTTTGAAATCAATCATTAATACAATAGTTAAATCTTGGCATTCATGGATAATTTTTCTTTAAAAAAAAAGATCATCCATTGAATTAAAAAAAGATATAATGGAGCATAATGTGTATCTAATTATTAATGTACTATAGAAATTAGCTTTTATATTGCAATTTATATTGCAATTACCATCTTTGTGTTATAAAGCAGAACAATACAGAAGAAGAACTTCTTTATTAATGCCTAATAGCATGGTAATTTAAAATATTCAAGTTTCTTTAATAAGGTAGTGTATGAAACGTTACTTAATTTGACAAGATTAATTATACAATTAATTTAAGACTGCTCTCAATTAAATTAGTAAAAATTCTTAAGCTTGCTGCTTTTGAAAAGAGTGCTGGAATCTAGCATGAAGTGAGATACCTATTAAACATGATATTAATTAGAATGCTATGGAATAATGCATGATTTGTTAATATAAAGGGCATCGCCGGGCAGTTGGTAAAGAGGCATCATTTCATTATTTTAATAAGAATACTAGCCCAGCCCTCTAAACAATTTAGAAGGATCTACAATAATACTGGAAAATACAGTGGCTTTGAATGGGGCTCAGAAGTACTCAAGTCAACAACAGTAAAAAAGCCCCTGCTTTGTTGATCTGAGTTCGTGCATTTTGGATTCTGTTAAGATAGAAGGATTGCCGTGAAGGCTACATTAACCAGTTTGATGAAAATATTTCAGATTGTATATGGAACCAGCACATTGTACCCCATGATTGCATTAATTTACACAGCTATGATTTAATTTTTTAAAAAAAGATAGGATTGCCAAGGGGAGCTGACTGATGGTCAGAACATCTCAGAGTGGAATTATCTCTGCGAATTCACCACGATTCAGAGGCTACTCCTCAGCTCTTCAGGTGCCAGAGTTACTTAGATCCAAGTGGACTGGAAGATACTAATTGAATTCATAAATCACAAAATCTTCATTTATACATTTATAATGGGGGAATAAAATCTACCTTTTTGGGCAGTAAAAGGTCCAATTTCTGTATCTATGGTGAGCCCTTTAATGATATCAGAATACCTGGAAAATCATTTCAGCTATCTAAAGGTTATTTGTGTATGACACGTTGAGTAGAAATTATCCAGGCTATGATAGAGCCAAAAGTGTCATTTCTGTTGAACTCTTAAAACACCTCTCTAGTGACTAGACTGTTCCTCTCCCCTCATAGCAAATTCCACAGCTGAAGGACAAAGGGCTGGGGATGACTGCAATGTAGGTGACAGTTGTGCACACTGTGTATGCTGAGTAGGAAAGAGGGGCTAAGTCCTCCAACACAGCGATGGGTCTAAGACACTTAAAATAAAATTAAGATTCTTAACATGTAGTCAGAGGAGAATTTTATTAGTATTTATAGTTTGCATGTGTTTAACTCTTCTATCTAACTCAGTGGTTCTCAACCTTCCTAATGCTGCAACCCTTTAACACAGTTCCTGTGGGTCATGACCCACAGGTTGGGAACCTCCGATAAACCACTTCTTGGGTGTTTAAAAGTGAATTGATTAAAATACACCAAACATGTTTAAATTTCCACCTTATAAGGGATTCTGACTGACTCCATCCCAATGGAATGTTTAAGTAAAAACACTATAACAATTGCAATTAGAGTTTAATAGAAATTTTTAAAAATACCCTGTACATGGAGTTGTCCTGCTTTCTCTCTGTCTGTCCATCTATCTATTATCTATCTGTTGACACTATCAGTATTTTACACACACACACTCTTTTACTCCTGATGAAACCAGTCATGATCTTCTGAACTTTCCTCCATAGGACAGTCCTTTCTGAGAATAGTAGGTCACCTAAACGGCATTAAGTATTTAGCAACAACCCACCAACACACAGACCTGGGGCTATTTAACGGGGTTAAACAGGAAGTGACATGGTATTACACCAGGGCATTATTTTTTTTTTCCAAAAAAGACTCTAAGTAGGAAGTTACTCTCCCAGCTTAGGCCATGGTCAGGGTGTCCACTTGCCACGAGGTAGGGAAGGGCACTGCTTCCCCAGGAAGATGCAGCCCTCATTACGGCAGATATGGAAGGTTCTGGCTGGAAAAATGGAGGCAGTGACGTGTTTTTAGGGCAGACTGGAAGGCAGCAACTTGGCAGGAAAAGTCACTATGGAAGATTCAGAGCTTAAAAACCGGGCTTTGTTACGTTTCAATAAAAAAATAAATATAAAAACTGTGCTTTAGGCAAGAACTTAAACAAAAGCTTAGTAACAGTAAAGCCCCAAACCAAGAAATGGAGATTTCAGGGTTAGGAGGTCATAGATAGGGCTTTGGGGTTCAGGCTGAGAACGCCGGGGGTTCAAGGCTTTGGGGTTCATTTCTTCAGCCTAGGTTTCTCAGAGAGGAAAATCAGTGTTTAATATCAGACTCCACAATACATCCCTCATAATTTAAATGTATAATATTCACTGTGGGAATAATAGGACTCTTACCTTTATAAAGGATGCCTCTTTGACAGCTTAGAAAATCCCCCCAAATTTCAAACATCACTGAAAAATATTTTTAAATTCATATACTATCTCTTCAATGGATAAATATCTGAAGGTGAGGGCCATTAAGAAAATAATAGTGTACATTTACTGAGTGCTTACTGTGTGCCTCACATCATTCTAAAAACTTTGAATATGTTTCATTAAATTCATACAATGCTATGTGGTAGAATTCATGATGGTCACATTTCATAAAAAAGGATATTGAATAGCAGAAGTTAAGTTGCTCAAGGTCATTCAACTAGAAATTAGTGGAGCCAGTCTCAAATCTAGTTAGTCCAGCAGATCCTACTCTTGGTTGCTACACAGTATTAGCAGAAAGGCACCTGCAGACTCAAGCAAAGGACACAAATCCTTTTAATATAGGAAAGGAAATGAGAATCCATTTAGGGACAAGTAGCTCAGAGGACAGGGCACCCAGAGGCAAACTCCCAGGTTCAGGGGCAAGCTCCTGTCACCTCCAAGTTCCCACAGGGTAAAGATCATACTTGGTCCTTAAGAGCTCCAATGTGCCTGCTCTTTTTAGGAGTTTGAAACTATGTTATAAACTGGCAAATTTTTGGAGATTCTGGCCAAGTGCTTTTCTGTTTGCTGGGTGTAATTAGCTGGCAAAAATGACACCATATTTTTGAGATTAATCAAAGCTTGATTTCACCAAAGAAGTACCTTGTAGAGGTTAGGACAGGGTTAAGGACAGTTCTCGGATCCTACAGAAAATAACAAACCATAAAACTATTTCCATGAGTATCTGCAGGACATTGGGCTGGACAAATTCATCTGCTAGGTAACTTACTTCTGCACGTAAACTCAAACACTTTCAAAACGGGCTTCAACAAAATAACAAATGATCCCATCCCACTCTTCCAATGTTGCCCCCAAATAGTTAAAATCAAGAATCTCAAGAATATTAAGTTTGGAAATACCAACATTTGAAAAATTTACGTGTGATTTTTACTTCTCTACCTATTAATCAATCCTGCTTCTCAGAATGAGTCTCATAGGTAAACTGTTGAGAATACAAGATGATTTGTGGGTAAAGTTTTTAATTTTGGTATTATTCGTAATAGTGAAAGAAAGGAAACAACTCAAATGCCCTTCAACAGGGGACTAGTTCAATAAGCTTTGATGCAACCACACAAAGAAAATTCTATGCAGATGTAAAAATGAACAATAAACCCCCTGTATAACAATGTGGCATGATCTCCAAGGATATATTAAGGGAAGAAAGAAAAACAGAGAAAGTATGAGTGTGTATATATTTCTATACTTTCTAGAAACATATATATACTTTATATATATATATATATATGTATATGTACATACACAGACAAATATGATGGCATTTAGGGGAGAAGAGAAACACACACACATTTACTTGTATTAGTGCATTTCCAATGTACAAAAACATTAATACAAACAGCAACCTTTAGGAGGAGGCAGAGAGCAAGGGAGAGGGGACTTGGATGGAAGCAAAACTTCTCTAAAAATAATTGTTTTTAGATTTCAAATAGCCTTAGTAGGGCATAACTAGCATTCAATAAACAATGCATAGTTAAAGGCATAATTTGACAGAAGTGTACACCTGTGAAAACACCAGCACAATCAAGAGGGTAACATACCCACCTCCTGCCTCTTTGTAATATTAACACAGCCCTCTGCTCCTCCCCCTGCCCTGACCTTTCTTTACTCTTTCACCCACTCCCTGCAGTTTCCAAGTAACCCCAGCTTTGTTTTTTGTCACTATAGATTTGTTTACATTTTCTAGACTTGCATATAAATGGGATCCTATATAATTTTTTCACTGAGCTCCTTTCACGTACCATAACTATCTGGAGATCCATCATTCTGTTGCCTGTCCGTTTCTTTTTCTTGCAGGGTATTCCATCCTATAACCATCCACAGCCTGACAGGATGTTTCTCCCAGGTCTTGGCTATCACAAATAGGCTTCCATGAATCTTCATCTATATGTTTTAGGTGGACATGTGTTTTCATTTCTCTTGAGTAAATGCCTGTTAGTGGAATCACTGGATAAAATGGTAGGAGTAGGCTGAGTTTTTTAAGAAACTGACACATTGGGTGTGACCAACAACCATGTGTGGGAATTCCAGTTCCTCTACGTCCTGCTGACACTCAGATGGGCACTCTTCTTAATTTTAGACATTAAAAAAACGGGTGTTTAATGTAATCTCACTGTGGCTCTAATTTGCATTTCCCAAATAACGAATGACGTTGATAATGTTTTCATGTATTTACATGGCCTACGTTTCTTCTCTGGAGATGGGTCTATTTCAATCTTTTGCCCATTTTTTCCCTCACTGGGTTATTTAGTTTCTCAGTTTTGACTTTTAAGAGTTCCTTATATATTCCAGATGCAACTCTTTCCTGAGTTACATGATAGGCAAATATTTTCTTTTTGCGTTTATGCTATTGTTGCCATACATTTTACTTTTACTTTTACTTTTCACTTGTATATTGTACCCCTATATTACCTTAGTATTTTTGTTTAAATAGTAAATTTTCTCTTTTTTTTTTTGTAGAGACAGAATCTCACTTTATTGCCCTTGGTAGAGTGCCGTGGCATCACATGGCTCATAGCAACCTGTAACTCCTGGGCTTAGGTGATTCTCTTGCCTCAACCTCCCGAGTAGCTGGGACTACAGGTGCCCACCACAATGCCTGGCTATATTTTTGTCACAGTTTAGCCAGAGCCGGCTTTGAACCTGCCACCCTCGCTATATGGGGCCAGCTCCCTACCTACTGAGCCACAGGCACCACCCCAGTAAATTGTTTTTTAAAGAGCTATTATATACATTAACTTAATATAAAATATTAGATAATTAATCATTCAGTCACTATTTCCAGAGTTCTTTGTTCCTTTTGGTAGATCCATTTTTCTATCTGGTATCATTTTCCTTCTGTCTTAAAAAGTTTGATTTAACATTGCTTATAGTATGTTCTGCTGGAGATGAATTCTGAAATTCATCTGAATGTTTTAAAAAATCTATATTTCTCTTTGGTTTTTACAAGTATTTTAGCTGCATATAAAATTCTGAGTTACAGCCCCATCTTCACCCCAGTATTTTAAAGATGTTGCTCCCCTGTCTTCTTGCTGGACTTTTGCAGATAAGAAATCTGCTCTTACCCTTTGTCTGTTCCTCTGCACATAATGTACCTTTTTTTTGACTACTTTTTAAGAATGTTTCTCTCTTGTTGGTTTTGGGCAGTTTGATTATAATATACCTACCTTGGTGTAGTTTTCTTTGTGATTCTTATGCTTAGGGTTTGTTGTGCTTTTAGTATCTGAAGATTCATAGATTTTTAAAAAATATTTGTCTATCATTTCTTCAACTATTGTTTCTCAATCTCCTTCTCTGTCGTTCAGGGATTCCAACTGCACGTATATTAGTCTGTTTGAAGTTTTCCCATAGCTCACTGATGCTGTTTATATTTATTTTATTTTTCTCGGTTTCTTTAATTATGTATAGCTTCTACTGTTGTGACTTCATGTTCACTAAATTTTCTTCTGCAAAGTTTAATTTGGCATTAACTCATCTGGTATGTTTTAAATATCAACTCTATAATTTTTATCCCTAGAAATTCAATCTGGATCTTTTAAATTTCTTTCTATAGGCCTGGTGTGGTGGCTCATGGCTATAATACCAGCATTCACTGAAACCGAGGTGGATGGATTGCCTAAGTTCAGGAGTTTGAAACCACCCTGATAAAGAGTGACACCCCTTCTCTAAAAATAGCTGGGCATTGTGTCAGACATCTGTAGTACCAGCTACTTGGGAGGCTGAGGCAAGAGGATTGCTTGAGCCCAAGAGTTTGAGGTTGCTATGAGCTACGAGATTTAGCACTTTACCAAGAGTGACAACATGAGACTCTGTCTCAAAAAATAAATTCTTTCTATATTTTTCGATAACTTTTTAAACCTATGGTGAAACACAGTTAAGATATCTTTTTAAAAGTTTTTATTATTAATTTTAACATCCTTGTCATTTCTCTATCAGTTTTGATTGTCTTTTCTCAGAAGATTTTTTCTGCTTCTTTGCATTTCTAATAACTTTTTATTAGATAGTAGAGATAGGGCTTATCTGATTTGTTTTCTGTCTTTCAGGGATCAATGTCCCTTCAAGGCCTAATATCCAGTGTCTTAAAAAGTATTGCTTTATGTATTTTATGCAGTTTTTTAGTTGTTTTAGGAGGAAGGTAAATCCAGTCCCTGTTTTGTTAACGTGGCCAGAAGCAGATCTTCCTCTATTATGTTGTTTAGCCTGTTAAAAAAAATTAAATCCAAAAGAAAAAAAAGCAATCTCTAAAATTGATAAAAAGCTGAAATAAATTAGCATAATTGCACATCAAGTTAATGTAATAACCAAACAGAAAACAATTATTACAAGTCACTTTGGAGCACACAATTCTATCTACATCCTTATTGGTACATATTTTAAGAATGCATATGGATGCAGAAAATCTTAGAATTTCTTTAGAAGTGTAATTGTTAATGATTACAGTAGAATGAATTAAATGATATTCATTTAATCTTATTATGTATACATTTTTTGAAGTATAACATAAATAAGGAATTATGTTAATGTGATTAGGAATCAAATTTTTTAGCATAAGAGAAAAGATAGATACAATTACAAAAGAAATTCGTATAATAATTACTTGGAAATAAAAGTGTTAATAAAAAACTTGTAGTTTGCTTTTTTAAAAAAAAATTAAAAAGATACTCATTTCCTGGTTTTGTCTATTAAGGAAGCCCAGAAGAAATGACAACATAAAAGTAATTAATGTACCAAGGACCCGGATTTTGGACCTTAAATACCACTTTCCACTAAGGGAACCAGGACTTCTTGGAGGAATGAATGAGTTGACCAGACAAAATAAAAGATGAGACTAGGATCTCCTATTGTGCCCCAAATCAAGGAGACTTCTATTTGTTAATAATGGGTCAAGAGAAAAAGAAATCTGAATACTCTCATTGGCCAAAGGATAGTTTGAACATCAGTAAGAATAATGAATACTACTAAAACCCAATAACTGTACAAAATTCTGTATGTTTATAATGAAAAAAGAGAAAGATTGCAATCATACTTAAAGCATTCACACAACTTAATTGTATACCAATGAGAAATAAATGGAGGACCAACTTTTCTACTCTGAAAATTGTCATGTAAAAGAATTAAGCATTTATTCTGTTTTTCAACACAAACTGTATTTCTAAATACCTAATATAGAGTAAATCTTCACAGAAGTCTTCCAATTAACTCTTAATCCTATATCTACTGAAACTAAAAAGCATATATAAAAAATTAGGATTATACCACTCTTTATCAAAGGCATAAATGTAAATGTGGACAGAATAAAACCAGATGGAGGTTCTTACCTGGTTATTCTTATATAAATGCCACATGTGAGGTTTCCATTTGTCAAGAGAAAAATGTAACCATGACAAAAAGGCAAGGCATTTTAAACCTAAGAATCTAATCTCTCTTTTTTGTTCTCATGACCATTTCTGGATAATTATCCCTGCTTTATCAGTGGGGAAGAAAGATGATGGCATATTTCATCACATTAAAAGACAAAAACAAAACTTACTGGAATGAGGTTTATAGTAAGTTTTGCAGTAAATAACCCTATACTTTTCTTCATGGGTTTAGAGGGGATGGTGGCCCAGGCTAGGGGTAGTAACTAAAGAAGATGATGTGTGAGTGTTTATATGGGCACAAAGAACAAGTAAAATAAAGATGAAAGATTAAACAGAAGAAGTATCCTTTGAACATGACTCAGATACTTTTTGAGAAATTCTAGTAACAAGTCTGTAAAATAAAAGTCAGATATGGAAAGTATTAGTGAGGTCAGATTTTTAAAGGACTAGAAGGAGCAAAACATCGAATTAAAATCTTTTCTAGAAACTTCTTTTAGATAAGGCAATACATTATAGTGTTTTGAGGTCAGGAATTTGGGGAAGGCCAACTGAGGACTAGTTATATCACTAGTTTGGGCATGTTACATGAGTTTTTAACATGAATTTCTCTGAGCATTTTTTTCCTCATCTATAATACAGAACAATCAATTAGACCTACAATGTAGGATTATAGGGAAGAGTAAATAAGTTGATTCATGTAAGTTCTTAAAGACTTTCCTATATTGAGCTTTTGAAAATATTAGCTGGGATCATTTCTTTGACTTAAGGTTTTGTATAAGCCCACCAACTTGCAGATGTGTCTGGGTGAGATAGTATATTACACATTCACATCTTAAGGGCTGCAATATTAATAAAACAACCTGAATTTTAAGAGGAGGAGAAAGTCACTTAAAAAGGAAAAAGGATGGATAAAGAGGTACCAGAGCCATGCAGGGGAAGGGTAAAACTGGGGGGGAGGCTTCAAAGATAGGTGGTATTTCAGTGTTAAGGACGAAAATGACCTGCTGAGTGGGTTTGCTGCTAGCCTGCCTGGTTTTCAGTTGTGTAAGATGCTCTTCTCAGTAGTGACATCAGTGATAAACAGGACATGTGGCTCCTAGTGCTAGCTAGATTATTGCTGAGATAATTGGAATCAAGCAGACCTTCTGTCTTTCTCATCAATGAGTCTTATAGTTCTTCCTGTTTCAAAATCACTCTCTTGCATGCCTCTGCTCTTCTGAGAAAAGGCCAAGTCACCTTTAATGCCACATTTATGGCTTAATTTGCGGCTTCCTCTCCGTCTCTCTTATTTGCTCCCTGGAGTATAACTGGATTCAAGATTTCGTTCTCTGATGTGTTCATGCTGAACAATGGGAATCAGGGAAATTCCTCAAGAAAGGACAGTGAAAGCCTGATAAATATCATTGATCTTAACGGTGATCTTAATAAAGAGTTTTGATAGTTCTGAATAAGACATTAGTGAACCGAAACGATAACTCATAGATTGAGGGGCAGGAAACCTTGTTAGTCTAGGTAAGAATGGATGTTATATTATTTAGATAAACACAATTGTTGTAACCTCGGTCCCTGTTGACTCGCCATTGAGGAGCTCCGAGGATTGTTGGAAGTCATCATAAGACTAAGGGCTGCCATTTTTATGCTAAGAAAGAAATACCATAATGCTTTTCTTTTTCTTAAGAGAATAAAAACCAAAATAATTACTAACTATTAATTTCTATGCTGAAAAGACTGTATAGTAAGTCATTCAAAAATCAGTTTCAAGACATCTGCAAAAGAAGAGGGCACTGGCATTGTTGCCAACAGGTCTAGACTGATCTAATCTTCTATGACAGAATGGCTGGGTTGCTGGATTGAGAAGAAAAAACGGATACAATCTATATTGGGTTGAACAAGGTGTAGCCCCTGGCTTACCTGACGTTCCCATGAATAATCCTGCATGACAGTCTCCATCAGTGTTCTCTTTGCAATGTTTTGTAGGCTTCCAAGGTCCCTGGAACTCTTTTGTAGTGTCATTCCTATGGCCATGAAGCTGGACATTGGGCCCTAGTGATGTCCCACATTTGATAAAGCTGTGCACTCCTTAGGGAGGGTTTTGCTCTCCCTTACTTCCTTGGATAAGGACATTTTTCTCAGACTTTCCTGCTCCAGCACACCATTCTGATTAGGGTGAATCCTGTTAGTAGTTGAGAATCAAGACATCCCAAAGCTGCTGGGAACAGCAGTAGGAGTCTGTAGGTTACCTAGGTAAAGGGAAGGTCTGCGGTGAGGGCTTGGCCTGAGCAGAGGCAGAGACAGGAGGCCAGGATGGTAGGTAGTGACTTGGGGTTGGCTTGCTAAACCAGGATCAGGAAAGGCAGGGACAGAGAAAGTGAGAGGACTCTGGGATCCGCATCAGAGACTGAAGAGCAAGTAATGCAGAGGCTGCGCTCAAAGATGTTTAATATTTACCTGTGTGCCCAGCCTGCTGACCTCTGTCTGACCACATGAGCTTTCAATGATTTAGAACCACACACATAAAGATCAAGAAAAATTGATATTTTCCAAATATGTTAGCATGAAGTAGCATATATTAAATTTTGATGACCCTAATCTTTCAACTAGTATACAACTCAATAGAGTAATGAGAATGCTGTGTGGGCAAACACCCCCTGTGGCACATTTTATCAGCTTGTTGAGAATTCGGTTACAGTCTCTCCATTCTGCTACTCAGATCAGCAGGTCTGCTCCTGTCCAGCATGGATGGTGCTATGAAGTCCCACATCTGATACTCTGAAAATTTTCACCAACTCGGCTGTGTTCTTGTCGCACCCTCCATGGGTTCCTGTGAAGTCAGAGAGACTTACTAGGAGACTGGGGGTAGGGAGGGAGAGATTATATACATGAAAAGTTATACAATTCAATAACTTTAAAGCAACCCCTCTAGACTAGGAAGTAGAGTGCAGTGGCTACATGGGGAATGCTCCCTTGACTATGTGGCAATGGGAGACCCTCAAACTCTCCAACACATCCAGTCCAGCAAAGGAGAGAAGAACAACAACGCCGCCGTGGAGGGTGGTTGTCATGGTGAAGTCAGAGTGACTTGGCAAGTGCTGAGCGTGGTGTGTGGCACACAGTGAGTTCTCAATAAGCATGACCATTAGGGAGGGTTGTTGGAGGGATAAATATGTTAAAAGATATATTTTATATATATAAAAATATTATTCTATGTAACAGACATATGTAACACTGTTTAGCAACTGGTGATAATTTTCCAAGGTAGCATATGATAAAATGGTAGAAAAGAAGAAGTAACTTATGAGAGAGAAAGAAATAAATACTCCTCATAAGAACTTCTTATTCCTGTGCCTTCAAAAAGGGAGAAGGTAAGGACTGTGGCTTTTAGTCCCAATCAGAACTAAAAATTCCTGAAGTCGGTGGAAATTAAAAATAATGCATTTTGAAATAAATAAACTAGGACTTCCTTAATGTTCAAGGAATTTTTGTGAGACATATTGATAAAAACAAAAGATTGTCTAAGGAACCTGCCAATAAAAGATGAATTAAGTTCTTCAAATGCTGAAAGAAATTTCCATCCAGACCAAGAGCTACATTTTTTTAGGGGAAAAAAAGAAAAGAATGGGTAAATAGCTTTTATACTATAGATAGTATTTGTTTTTAGGTATGTAGTCAATTAAAAATGGGGGAAATAGTGGAAATGCCTGATCTTTTGCTGTATCTACATTTTGCAGCATAGAATTTTATTACGGAGATGGAGTTTCTCTGCCTGTTTTGAGTGGGTCTCACTGCAGTCGGTCAAGCTAACTGGTTTTCCCTTTGTTGGACAACCTACTCTTTTCCTATTGATGCTCATGACGGTTTATTATTTGGTTACAGATAACATAAAAGATTTCAATGAATAGAATAGGGTTGAATGCGAGCATGTTTTAAAGGTTTTTATCTAGTTATTTATTAACTTTTTATTTAGAAATAAATGCAGAGTCACTCAAAGTTGCAAAACTAGTACTGCAGGGAGGCCTAGTTTCCCACCCCCTCCTTGCGGCTGCATCTGCGTAACTATAGTACAATAGCAAAATGATAGTTTTGATTTTGTGAAAGTTTCCTAGAAAAAAAATCTCAGATCACCTGTCACTTACACAGATGCATGCACACACACGTGCAGTTACACACAAACACACAAACAGCTATTTCATCTAAGAGCTTCAGCCTGGAGGCACCTTCAATCAATAGCAGTCAACTCACTGTCAGAAGGCTGGGAAGTCTCTAATAGTGACAGCAGTCCTCTTGGAATGAGGTCAAGCCCAGGAGGCTGGAGACAAATGGAAGAATAATCTGGGGTCATGACCAAGACCCCTGTATCAACGCCTCCACTATCAATGACCAAACAAAACATCCTGACAGATTAGATTTTTATCCATTATCCCTTTTCACTCTCACAGACAAAAGGGCATAATACTAAGCACAAGAACTCTTAAGAGGTTTTGGACCTTACATTCCATCAGAAGATAAAGTACACACACAGTACTTCTCAGTCAACTTCTATTATGGCTGTATTAACTTCAATATGGATATTCTGTGAGTAGGAAATACTTTTAGGTCATGCTTTTAAAAGTGTAATATGTTAGTAAAAGCAATCTGGACCCACAGTTGGCTGGAGGCAACGTGATGACATGTGCCGTGGTTAGTCTATTTCTTGACACTTTCCCCTCCAGAGGTCTTGCCAGGCATCACTAATCAAGTGTGGCTCCTTTCCCACAGAGCCAAAATATCATCACACGGGGTTGCAGGAAGCAGCTACCAAATGATTATGCTTGGCATGAGAAATGGAACCCAACCCTGTGGGGTTACTGGTGATGGGGAAGGGGCAGCCTTCCTAAGAGTTAGTGTAGAAAACACTTACAAGGAACTGAAGAAAGGAGATTGGACAAAGGAAAGAAGTCAGATATTCCACAGATAGAGGACCATCTTATTAGAAATCTTTCAATTTTTTTTTTTTTTTTATTAACTGTGTCCCTACGACCAGGAACAATATGTACTACCCATTACATAGTTGTAGCCCAGCACATTTTTGCTGAATGAACAAATGAACAAATGAAGGTTTTTTGCTTTTGTTTTTCTTTCTAGCCACCAAAGAGTGTTAGCAGAGGGAGGCCAGCTGGTTCTTTGAGGTAGATTTTCGTAGGAGAGTTGCCAGTTAAGGGGTAAGGCATAGACTGGGTCTGCTTTTTGGTTTTGTATGTCTGGAAATACAATCCTATAGTCCAAGTTTCTAGAGTCACTGTTCTCTCAGTCACAAAACTTTGGAAACTCTTAGTTTGTCCTTTTCTTCCACATAGACAATCAGTTACTAGGTCTGCCTTCATGATAAACCTTTTCATCATTTAAAATTGAGTACCGCTGCCTGTACTGAAGTTTTAGCACATAATGCCTTAATTACTACATTAGCTTCTTAAATTTTCAATGGCCTTGATTTTCCCTTTGCTTAAAACTATTCCATATCTTATCAGAAGACAGATATTAAAAAACCAATATCTTTTATTATAAAAAATTTATATTTATAGAAAAAGAATAAATAATTATTTTTAAAAGACAATATAAAAATCATTATAGATCCTATCGACTAGAAATGACCAAAGTTAGCAAGTTGATTTATAGTCCAATAACATTTTTCTTTGCTAATACATTGTTTTTATTTCACATAATTTGTTTATATTATGCATATTTCTTTGTATTATGCTTTATCCTACTTTACATGTGTTGAATATTTCTCATAACCTTTCGTTTGGTACCATTGTTATCTGAATGTATGTCATCTCAGGATAATGAATGATTTATTAACCATTCCCTTACTGATAAACATTTCCACTTTATACTATGAAGAATGCTGAAATAAATACTACTGTTATACTAACACAATGAGTAAGTTTTTCAAATGAGTTCCTTAGAATCATTTCTAAAAGATTTTTTATATATTTTAAAGACATGAAAACTTTGAAAGTTTTTCACTGTACATATACTGCATTGCCTGGCAGAGATGTTATGTCAGCTTAAATTCCCAACAGTAAATGTAAAGAATTGGCAATTCAGTAGTTAAATTAAACAACAAATTAGATACAGCTGATAAAAGAATTCATATGCTGAAAGATAAATCTGAAGTAATTATCTAGCACCCAGAACATAAGGGGAAAATACTGAAGAGGGGTTAAGACATATGATAGAGAGAATAAAAGCCCCAAATCTATATAACCAGAGTTTATCAGGAGGAGATAATGAAAATGTGGGAGGAATAATATACAAAGACAATATGCTGAAAATTTCCCTGAATCAATGAAAGATATAAATCATTCAATGAAACATCACAATTAGGAATGAATGGGATTTTTTCAAAAAACTCAAAAAAAAGATGAAAGATAAGATATTAAAGGTAATGTGAGATAAAACAATTCACCACCAATACAGTACAAAAAACCTATCATAACAGTAAACTTGTCAACAGAAATAATATAAATCAAAAAGATAATGGCATTATAATGCAGAGCTTTGAGGGAAATTAGATATTTTGCTTAGTAAAAACTATCATTCAACTGTGTGGTAAAAATTTTATTCAGACAAAAGTGAGAGATTTTATTGGCTCAAATTCTTCACCAAAAATAAAGAAATGAAAAACAAAGAAGTAATGTTCCAGAAAAACTTATTGAGTTAAGAAAAGTGATATGCATATGAATAAATAGTAAGAAAATTTAGTGACAAAAATAATAATAATAAAGATGATTACTTTTGGGAATTAAAAGGCAGGCTAAAACCAAAATAACAGGTAATAACATTTTTAAAAAGAGAAAAATATATTTAATTAAAGCTTTCTAAAATCTTTTTATCAATCAGAAAGATACTAAACTTATCAATTAAATTAAATTTTGTTAATTCAAATTGACTAATTAAAAACTTTAGCATAATTCCTACAGTAAACGAAATGGAAGATAACTTAAAAAGCAGAAGGGGATGATGCCTGTGGCTCAAGGAGTAGGGCACTGGCCCCATAAACCGGGGGTGGCAGGTTCGAACCCGGCCCCAGCCAAAACTGCAAAAAAAGAAAAAAAAAAAAAAGTAGAGGAGGGGGAAAGAGTATAATGAATAAAACAAGAGGAAGCCTGTAAAGTTAAAGATATGCATATTTTAGGACCAAGCAAACTGGCTTGGAAAACTTAGATGCAAATACAAGTAAGTAAATAAATAAGATATACGTATATATATAATTTTTATCATGGCATTGCTCATATTAATGCTGAAAATTGAGTGGGTAAATAAATTGAGTGGTAAATAAATAAATTTTACCCCTAAAATTAAATAGTATACACAATTAAAATATATGAATTATATGCGCATACATTGACATGGCCAAATACTCAGATTATTGAGTAAAAAAAGTAACTTTTACAGAAAATGTGAAGTATGACTCTGTTTTTGTAAAATTTTCAGACAGAATAATACCACACCCTATATATGGTATAGAAAATGTAAAGTACAAAATATGAGAGATACTCTCCTGCTTCAAAACAGCACCCTCGGAGAATGAAACAAAATGAAGTGGAGCTTTAGTTACATGAGACACTTTATTTCTTAATAAAAATGACCAGTTCAAAGTAAATAGAGTAATATCTTTTAAATCTTGGCATGGCAGATACTCAAACGTCTGATATATTATTTTCTGGACTTTGCTGTGTATTCAATACATTTCAGACTTAAAAATAACTTTTAAAAGGAAGCCTTTCTCATGCCCAAATTCCTGCATAAGTTAGGCAAATGTTTTTAAACAGTTTAGATCAAACAGTTTGTGACTGGAAAATGACTTCGTCAAAACTTACACATCTGTAGAAAACCCATCTTAGAAGGGCACAGGTGAAACTTACTACATGCAGAATACAAATGTTTTCATACAATAACAAAGAAAATCCCATGAAGGTTATGTCGAACAATTGGATGAAAATATTTCAGATTGTATATGAAGCCAGCATATTGTACCCCATGATTGCACTAATGTACACAGTTATGATTTAATAAAAAATAAATAAATAAAAAACAAACAAAAAGACTTACGCATCTAAAGCAAGTGATACCCTTTGTAAGTAGTTTGGCTAAAAACTAAACGTTTCTTCCGATGATACTCTAATTTTTCAAAACCAGTTTTAGAACTCATCTTTTGTAATCTCCTCTAGTACTTTATTAAGATGAGTTATCATGAAAACTCTATTATTTATATTTATTATTCATATCTACATCTTGTGTGTGACTTCATGAGCACTTATTTCTCCAATCGCTTTTTCAACTGAATGAGTTAAGTTCAGCACTGCACCAGCACTTGGCTGTCAGTGCTCAGAATGGCATGGCTCCTGCCTTCTGCCCTCCTGGGGCTTTCAGCCCAGGAGTCTGCAAATAACTCGAGACCATTCGGGACATGAAATTCACTGTAAAAAGGTCAGGGATTGATGTAGGTTTAAATATGAGCAAAATCAGAGTCTAACACATAATATAGTCCAAAAGTCTGAAGAATAGTAAGAAAGAAATGTATGAAAAGGTATATGAAGTTACAAGATTAGAATGAAACAAAACCGAATCCCAAAATTATAACATGAAGGGTTTAGTGTTCAGAAAGAGGCTAGAGAGAGACAGGAAACAGAGGGGCAGACGCACTGATTGTCATACAGACACTACTACTGGTATTAGCAACCAGGGCTCAGTGCATAAAGAAACAAAATGCAAAGTGCCTTTAAAGACCACCTCTAAGAAATGTAGCAAAATGAATGAGAAAGACCAAAAAGAAAGATGATCTGCCATGATCACTTGAAATTCCTTCCCAGTAAGATGGCAGACGTGTGGCCCAGCCATTGTAAATGATGTCTACTTGGTGCGATAGCCAGCATTCTAATTCCAATTGAACATGCTGACTTCTCTGCCATATGCAGAGCTCAACAGGTCACATTTCCAACACTCTATTAAGAGAATTCATTATCTTTCGGATCTGGCTACAGGAAACCTTGAACGCCTAGCACAGGACGGAGTGTTGTTCAGGAGGAAGACGTCCATTTTTAACTTTGTGTCTGGGAATCTGTTCCAAAACAAGATGGAAAACACTTCCTGGGAGCTTCAGTTAAAACAGTGTAACAAATGTTGCAGCAAGTCCCAAATATTGTAATTTACAATCACGTTTATCCCCCCCAAAAAAATCTGCAATAAAATCCCAGAGATAAACACGCTGGAGCATAAGGGCAGTGATTAAGGGTGTGGGCTCCCACCTCAGACTTCCCCGGGAAGTCAGCTTACCAGCTTCAGTGTCCCCATCTGTGAAGGAGGGCTAACAGTATCTCCTAGGCCACATTAGTTGGAGGGAAATAGATTGGGTGGGTAATACACTTGGCACTGTGCAGACAGAGGAAGTACTCACTCGTTCCTTGCTGTGGTGCCATTAACAATAGCCAGCATGGTGTCACAGTGCTGTGGAGGATGGGCTGATCACCAGACCACCCATGCCCTTATCCTGAGGCTCAACTCTGCTGAGGGAACCCAGCTCCACGTGGACACTCCCACAGAGAAGGGCGGCGAGCTGCAGCAGGCGCCTCTGCAGAAAGCCCTTGTTTTAGCTTCATCTTACATTTGGGTTTGGTTCATGGCTCCTCTGAACTGTGCCTACGGTGCTGTGCTCTTATCACCCAGAGCCAAAGCTGAAAAATATTGTCACCCAGCAAGAGGAGCTTTCAGGAAAATACTTAATCACAACATATGGAATGATAAGTGAATGATAATTATTAATAAAGATTAAACTTAAAATTAATTCCAAAGTCCCTTGCGCATCTGTTTCTAAGACAGGGATAGACCAGGCAAGGGAAACAAGCTGTCCTCTGCTTACACAGTATTGGAGGAGTTATAACTAACTTGTTTACTTTGCTCCTTAAGGTGAATATCTCTGATTTCATGTAGCACTTTTTTTCACAGAAAGAAGCCTTCTTTTCTTTTCTTTTCTTTTTTTTTTTTTGAGACAGAGCCTCAAGCTGTCCCCATGGGTAGACTTCTGTGGCATCACAGCTCACAGCAACCTCCAATTCCTGGGCTCAAGCGAGTCTCCTGCCTCTGCCTCCCAAGTAGCTGGGACTACAGGTGCCCGCCACAAATGCCTGGCCATTTTTGGTTGCAGCCATCATTGTTGTTTGGCGGGCCTGGGCTGGATTCGAACCTGCCAGCTCAGGTGTACGTGGCTGGCTCCTTAGCCCTTTGAGCCACAGGCGCTGAGCCGACTTTTTTTTTTTTTTTTTGTAGAGACAGAGTCTTTATTGTCCTTGGTAGAGTGCCATGGCGTCACACAACTCACAGCCACCTCCAACTCCTGGGCTTAGCCAATTCTCTTGCCTCAGCCTCCCGAGTAGCTGGGACTACAGGTGCCTGCCACAACGCCCAGCTATATTTTTGGTGCGATTTGGCCGGGGCTAGGTTTGAACCCGCCACCCTTGGTATATGGGGCTGGCACCCTACCCACTGAGCCACAGGCGCTGCCCCTTATATGACTTTTGATACATTTTGCCATGTCTACAAAATTGAACAGCCAGTTTCTGAATCTATGGCAAAGCTCCTGTGTCTTGCATCTTTGCCAATGTTGGGCATCATCATCTTGGGAGAAAACAAATCTGTCCAGCAAACCACAGTGTACCCCTGCCACTGAGATTTATGTTTCCTTGTCATCAGAGAGGTTCAATTTTTTTTCATATGTTCTTTGGTTTTCTTGAATTTTTTTCTTTTCCAAAATGTCTATACACGTCATCTATTTTCTCCTTAGAGTTTTATTCTTTTATTTATTGATAAGAACTCTTTATATACTAAGAATATTAATCCATTTGGGCAAACACTACCACAAATCCTTTGAAGCAATCCGCGTTGCCAACGTTTTCCAGATTGTCTGAGACCTTTTAATTTTGTGATGGTGTTTTTAATACAACCGCTGCCTTCCTCTTAGAGTTCTGATGTTGTGTGGACGCACTAACAAGCTCCCCACCCCCAAAGCGGATACACAGCCACTGGCATTTACATGTGTTCTCTTACATTTTTCTCTTTACAGGTAAATATGTAATAGAGCCAAGCCACATTGTATTTTATTTTGTTTTATTTCAGATTAATGTGAGGGTACAAATAACCAGGTTATGATGTTTTCTTTTGGTAGGTAGAGTCCCTCTTGTAGTTGTATCCCGAACCCAAGAGGCATGCGATACACCCTTACATTGTGCCCATGAGGTGGGAGCTCGTCAATCCTCCTTCCTCCTTCCTGCTTCCCCTCCCCCACAACTTGAGTGGAATTGAGTCTTTCTCTCGTGTGAGCATGTATTAGTTTGTCTACTGGCTTCATGTTAGTATTGAGTACATTGCATACTTGCTTTTCCATTCTTGTGATACTTTACTAAGAAGAATGTGTTTCAACGCCATCCAGGTTAATGCAAAAGATGTAAAGACTCTATCCTTTTATGGGTGAATAGTATTCCATGGTGCCCATATACCACAGATGTAAATCCATTCCTGGGGTGGTGGGCATGTCACATTGCATTTGATGAATGATGTGGGGCTGCCCCTCTCTGTGTCCTTGGGGGTCCCTGACCTTCCCAGCCTCATCTGGGAGCAGTCTTTTTTCCCCTCTGACGTCTCTTTTATCATAGTCTACACGCTGCCCTCTTCCTGCCTAAGGGTTATTAAATTATTGTTATTTAGCCATTTACATTATTGTTGTTTTATAAGTTATGGTCATATCTATGAAGTATGCTCTCCCTTCTTCCCCCCCGCCCTAAAATTTATTCTTCCAGGTAAGCATCAAAAATATTTTGTCAAGTTTCGAAGTGGAAATTCAAGTAGGATTCTGGAATTACATCGAATGTGTAGATGAGTTCATGAAGAAATGACATTTTCGCAGTATCCAGTCAACACATTCTCATTTGCTGAAGTTGTTTTTATATGTCCCTCAGCAATGTTCACACTAAACCATTTCTAAAGTCAGTCCAAGTCCCACAAGTCTGCAGTTACACATTTACAATTTAATGCTCTTGGTATTCAGATAAATTAGTAACTGAGCCTTGGAGGAGGATGGCCAAGTAGCAAATTGCTTCCCACGTGTACTCTGTAGGGAAGAAGGTCGGGTCACCGGAGCTGGAGCTGAGGTCCTGGCCATGCCCCCAGGAGGGAGCCCCGGCTCCAGCCTCCCCTTGGCATTATGTGATCTCAGTTGCTCTCAGGTCAGAAGGACAGAAATGGATGAACTCAGACCCTCTGACTCAAGGTCACATACAAGGCCACCTAACTCACAGAACACAGTGTGAGTGACAGCAGGACATGGCTTTCTTTTTGTTTGTTTGTTTGCAGTTTTTGGCCATGGCTGGGTTTGAACCCGCCACCTCCGGCATATGGGGTTAGCACCCTACTCACTGAGCCACAGGCGCCGGCCAGGACATGGCTTTCTTTAAAAACCAAGAAGTGCTCACATTTCTTCAATGTTAAAATATTTAGGTTCCAACAACCTCCACTGACAGGTAGAAAAAAAAAAGCTAAACAAATGTACAGCCTAAAGAGTGTTGGAAAACTCAGGTGAGCTTTTCATTAATTTCTTAAATTATACAGGAAACCCTGTATAAACCCACAGCCACAGAAACCCTGGTTTCCAGAACTAATGAAGCAAAAGTGCAAAAAAAATTTTTAACAACCTTTTGCTCCCTCAAGTCCTTGTTACGGCCAGCCGGGTACTGGGCTGCGGCTCGCAGAAAGAAGCAGGCGCCAGCTGACGTGAAGACACCACGGGAGGCCGGAGGCAAGACGCACCTGAGAGCTCCCTCACTGGAGTTCTGGAAACCCAACTAACGTTCTCTGAACTTCAGCTAAATTCATACCTCTTTATTTTTTTTCTTTATTTGAATTGTGTGAGCCCATTGATTGCTTTCCCTAGTACAGGGCTGGTAATTCTGTTTCGAGTTCCTTTTGGAAGCTGGAAGAAGGCTGGAACTCCATCTTCATTCAACACCAAGAGAGACCTCTGCTTTTAATATTGCGTTACTGAGCAATCATTATAATCTCGCCCATAAATCCGCAGCTGCTATCAGTATGTGGTCCAAAGCTTTTAGAACTATTCAGGGGGAACATCTCCCCCTGACTCCACACTGGAGAAAGCGGGACTTCCAATTACACAGGAAAAGTGCAGCAAAATGAGGACCATCTCCCTAATTAGCCTGGCCTCACTGGCGCGTCGTGGTGGTGCAGATGTGAAAATTCAGAAAGAAGAAGGTGTGAGGCTCCGAAGTGAGCCCAGGCCGTGAGCTCTTCAGATCCATGGCTCTTCTGCCACAGTGAAGGGATGGTTGATCATGCAGGTGCTGAGAAACGAGGTCCCTGAGGAGCCCCAGCACAGCACCCAGGCCCATTAGAGCAGCCCCACATTCTAGGAGATGCAGCCACGGAGGCCCACGTTGGTCCACACCCATCCACCCACCTGGAAGGGAAAGGCACCCGGACGGAAGCCTCTGGGTGAGGGCAGATTGACCCGACAGCATCCTCACGATGGAAGCTCCAGGCTTAGCATTCAGAAGTGGTCTTTCCTAGAGCTCTTGCCTTTAAGGAGCTCGTTTTCCCAGTTGCAAAATGGACAGCACTTTCAAAGGGAAATAGCAATTTTGGCTGAGGACAATTTAATGGCTGCAAATTCTGGCAAAGCAAAAAAGTCACAAATCAGTAAACGGCATCAATGACTGCCTTGGTGGGGACGCTAAGACGCCCCCACAACCCCGCACGTGAGGTGTGTGACGTCCAGGGGTGGCGGGGTGCAGAGGTAGCAGTCAGTCCCTAATTAGAATACATCATCCATCTTCCTGACACTTCAGTGAGATGTCTACTCCGCTCTGGAACTGCAGCTTTGTTCAGAGCAGGTTAATTGATATTCTGATGCCTTCGCTCGCCATACCCCCGTGGCTTGGTTCTGTTTTATCACACATCAAAAAGGCCGTATGCTCAGGGCACTCCGTGCACCAGTGCAGAGCTGGAGGTCTGCACAGCTGCGAGGGGTATGGTATCACAGGAGGGACAAGCACCGAGCAGATGTCACAGATGAAAAAATAAAAAGGAAAGAAAAGAAGCCAGCCAGCCTAGGGAACTCTCGAGGCCCAGCAGAGCACGGCCTGACGCGGCACCGGCCATTCTGCTTTGTGCAAACACTGGCCTTTTTTGCCCTCCTGACTACTATTAAAGTGCAATTAGCAACTTCACACGGGAAGACTCTCCCACCCTCTGGGCCTCTGCCTTTTTGATGCATTGCCTTTGCATTCCTCCCCTCTCCTCCCAAGATCTGCGTAGGTGCTCCCCTGGGTGTTTCGCCCAGGACTGCCCCAATTCCACTCCCAGTTCCAACTGCAGACTCCAGGCATTCCCTGGAGCTGCATGCCGACATTCTGTAGTCCCCAGGAGGCAATCGGAGGCTGAAGATTTGGATTCAATAAATCAGATTCACTTGGCTCCAAGTCTGAATCTGGGCAAACACCACAAGGGGCATCACAGGCCCAACATTTCCTGATAAAATATTATGTGGTTTCCTAACATATAAAAGAGGGGGAAAAAGAGATGTTTTATCACTCAGAAGGGAGATGCATCTTAAAAGATCAAGTCTGGGATACTGGTGTGTTCTAAAGCCAAGCGGTGAGAACAAGGAGACTACTTTGATGAACAGAAAAAAGTTGACATCAAACTGTACAGTTACTTTGCTTTATACGAAAACATGGAAACCTCAGCCTGCCACGGAACTTGACGATGCCTGCCATGTTAAACTCATCTGAAAGAGGACTAGCAAGAGTTTGTATTTCAAAGTTTAATTTCAAACAACACACGATGCCTGCTGCCATTCCTTGTTCCACGTCCATGATCATACAGGGCAGGCCGCTCCTCAACTCACTCTGACCCTTCCGTCCCGGCAGAGCGTACCCGGGCTCTGGCCTTTTTGTGGGCACAGCCTAACTGATTATGCTCATACAATGCTGAAATATGCCAGAGTGATTTTTCTAAATAAAAAACAAGGTGGAATTCCACCTTTGCCAACCAAGGACACACAAGTGACATTTTTATATAAACGTGCAGATATAGGAAGATCACCACTCCTAGGTCTGCAGGTTAAAAACCAGCTATCTCCAGGGGTTATGATCTGGTAAAGCACACATGGGAATGTTCGGAGTTCCCAAATAGTTAAAAATTTTTTTTTAATTAAAAAAACTTTTAGGCTCGGCGCCTGTGGCTCAATGGGCTAAGGCGCCAGCCACGTAAACCTGAGCTGGCGGGTTCGAATCCAGCCCCCGGGCCGCCAAATAACAATGACAGCTGCAACCAAAAAATGGCCGGGCATTGTGACGGGCGCCTGTAGTCCCAGCTACTTGGGAGGCGGAGGCAGGAGCCTCACTTGAGCCCAGGAATTGGGGGTTGCTGTGAGCTAGGATGCCACAGCACTCTATCCAGGGTGACAGCTTGAGGCTCTGTCTCAAAAAAAAAAACCTTTTAAATCAAATTCACATCAGTTGGCTATGTTGTCCCTGAAGCCAGCCCATGGAGTGAGACACAGTTTGAATGAATTGGTCTCAGCCCAGCACCCAGCCTGGGTGGCGCCAGGACACCCCACCGCAGAGAGAAACTGCTTAAACTGTGGTACATGTATGCCATGGAATATTACGCAGCCTTAAAGAAAGATGGAGACTTTACCTCT